>JAQJVL010003693.1:0-56450 GCA_035578905.1 Stictocephala bisonia | reverse complement strand
CTAGGTTGGCCTTGGAGACATCCTTGGCACACCTGGGACACTCGGTCTGCTTGGAATTCATCTCGATCTGAATTAAAAGAGAAACCGTGTTGTAGTAACCTGTTCCGGTATTGTTAAGAGTTCGGCTATGTTTCAAATGTAATATTCTCTGGAGAAGATGTTTAATAATATCCTGGTGAACGTTAACGATTCTCTGGGAACGTCCTGACTACCCTACAACAACTTCACTAAAAGTTATACTATGTTCTAAAATTGAGGTTATGTTTTCTTTCTAAAAGTGAGGTTATGTTCTAAAAGTGAGGTTATGTTCTAAAAGTGAGGTTATGTTCTAAAAGTGAGGTTATGTACTTACGTAGTATTGCTGTAGCGAAGGCTGGCAAAGAGAGAGAGCTTCTTGGTGATGTTCACTCGATGGAATCTCGTAGTAAACTGACTTTCAGCCGGCGCGCTTGACTTTATATAGGGACGATGACGCAATATTGCATCATGTTGTGAAACACTCGACGCAGACGGTCGAGCTGTCTCAAGGTCGACACAACAACGCAATTAAATATCGATAAGTGCTTTTCGATGTTGCCGGGGAACAAAGAAATATTAATTAGAATTTTTCTACTATCGTTAAGTGCTTCTCAAGACCAACGTTTCGAAACACGAGGTAATTAAAATACCGATCGGTGTTTGATGGATGGCTGTCTCGAGGCCAGAATTGACGTACGTCGACTGACAAACAGATTTTTGAAAGGAGGTCGGCCCTGGTGGCTGGGCCGGTGGGTGATATAGCCTCGCAGCTAAGTGCTTTCTCGTGTCGCGCTTCAAGGTCACGCGCCGCACCTCGCTTTCCTACGCGGCTAAGTGCTTTCTCGTGTCGCGCTTCAAGGTCACGCGCCGCGAGGTGAGCGGTATACCTCATGGTCGTCAAATATCGGCTATTACAGGAACCTGTCCTATCGACATTATTATAAATAGCAATTATTGCTTGGGTTTATATGTCCCATGACCGCCATCTTGGATTTTCAACCAATCAGCGCCCTGCATTTACGTGACGTCAGCAATAAAGATCAATTAAAACCCATTAAAAACCCATTAAGATCAATTGAAAATCCATTAAAAACCCATTAAGATCAATTAAAAACCCATTAAAAACCCATTAAGATCAATTAAAACCCCATTAAAAACTCATTAAGGTCATTAAAAACTCGTTAAGGTCATTAGAACCTCATTAAAGAAAACTGACCTAGCCGACTCATCTTCGGGACGAAAACTCATCATTGGGACGGCGCAGAATCCCCATAACATATCTACTAACGTAGATGCTATCGTTGTACCCAAAATTAGTCCAACTGGTTTTATGTTGAAATATGTAAACGAAGTTATGAAAGTGGGTACTGTTGTACATAGTCTACTATTTTCTAAGGACATTAACGATAACATTTGTAATTTTCACAGAAAAAATTGGTTAAATTACAAAAGGTGTTGCGCTTTACAATCTTCTTTTTCTCTCTTGGACAGTTTCAAAGAAAATAATCAAAAAAAAGTAACCGACAATTGGTCATCCTAAAATTAATGTAGAGACAACGTTTGGACATTGGTGTTATGTTTGTTTAGATTTTAATAATAATCTGTTGTAATGTAGAGACAATGTTTGGACATTGGTGTTATGTTTGTTTAGATTTTAATAATAATATTCTATTGTTTATATATTTAATGTAATAGTAATATACCAAACCAAATAAATGTTTATATACAACAACGTGTGTTATTATTGAATTTTAATCCTATTATAGTGTAAAATTTAAGTATTCTGTTGATTTTCGTTTATTTTTTTGACAATCGACTTTGTATAAATTACACTTGTAATTGTGTAATGTTTAATTCTGTTTTTTTTGAAAGTTCGATAAGTTTAAAAAAAATAGAGTTGAACTGAGAAGGATTAAGGAAGAACATCTCATTTTCAGTATAAAAACTTTCTTTAAATTGTTGTCTGAAAATTGAATATAACCTTAAACTGATTGGTATAATAGTCGAATTGTAATTGAATATTGAGGAAAACTTTCTTTTAGTATAAAAACTTGGATATATGTTTAAAAGATATGTGTTGAACAGAGAAAGATTGTGGATTTATGTCTCGTTTTGAGTGATAGTTTAAGTTTTCACTCAGAGTTAAATTTAGAAAGAGTATTGAAAAAAGAATGTAACATTTGATGATTACAAACTTGGGAAATTTTTATTAAGTTTAAAAAACTATAGGGTTCAACTTGGAAAGAGGAATACTATCTCCATTAGTGTATTATCATACAAAGATTTGGAAAACTTGAAAAAATCATAATACCATATAGAATAATTTGTGTTATCAAAAGAATAATTAATTCAATAACCTCAATATAATTTTTTTAAATTTGACATTTTTGGAAATACTCCAAAATTAATGATTGATTCAAATTAGTTGAAAAAGTAAATCGGTGTTAGATATATAACAATCATCTGTTTCGTTAACAGACTCATATCCACTATCATCATTATCAAAAATTGGATTATGGCTTGTTTGTAAAACTCCGAAAAACATCTCTTTTTTCAATTGTTAATTCAATAATATATGAGAATGCCACAAACGGTTAATCAGAACGACACTTCTAATACCAATCGTGTAAGGTTTCTCGACATAAATTAACCAAGGACAAGATTGAAAAATAATCATTAATTCTATTCTAGGCTCTAAGAAGAAACTGTGTATTTCCACCACTACGATATTTCCTCCATCATATTCCATGTGTAATATAAAACATTATCTACAACAAAATGTTTTGTAATTTGTAAATCGTTCAAAACTTCAACATTGAATTTAATACATTCAATAACATGATTCATATTAAAATTGGGAGATAAAAGTATCGTAGTTCTAACCAAATAGTTCACACTATTACACTATGGTATGTTATGATGGTTTTATTCTGAAACACTGCTATTTATAATATCTAATTTCAAAAGTTCGTTTTTAAAATTTTCCAAAACTATTTCTGCATCTAAAGTTTCCGAAAACTTTCTCTTTTTATTCGAATCTTTTTGCCAATTTTCAGAATTAAGTTCTTCTATATTTGTATCCATAATATTAGGTGATTGTTTTTTTATTTTGTCTTGATTAGTGCAAAACAAAACAAATTGAGTGTTGGGATATTTTGCAAGAGCTAATACTAAATGTGCACTAGTCACATACCAAATATCTTTTAAAAATAAATAATCAATACTTTCATCAGTGTTTGTGTAAAAGAGGTCCTCTTCATCAAGTTTGTCTATTGTTCTGTTTTTTGTAATTGCGTTTATAATATCTTTGTCGTAAATGTTGAGAATAGTTTCAAAACTTTTACACGATTCAATGATTTCTTTCGGAATTGAATCAACAAATATCAAACGGACTCTGTTTGGTGTCTTTTTCTTTAATTGCTCACGAATATTGTCATCAGTCATGTCAGTGCAGTTCGCTGTAATTGTCGTGTGTAGTTTAGTGCCTCCATATTTATAATATTGATATTTATAAAAAAAACTTATTTAAACATGTCCGAAACGTCTTTACGTAATGTCTTTATTGAGGAAAAAATATTGGAAAATATTTCAAAAAACATTATATTATTTCATTTTACTAACAAAGAAGTATTAGGCACTCTGAAAGTTTCAAATACTGTTGTACAACATTTTAATTTAAAGATAAATAAAACATATGATATTTATATAAAATTAAAAAATGATCTTTCTACTGAGGGTGATATAAGTACTAGGCTTATTGTAGCAAAGATAATAATATAAAATATGGTTATAGAACAAGAATTAAGACGCCAGTCTGTGTTTACAATATTTCATCGTAATAAACTTCAAAATAAACCTATATTTTTTCAATATTGTATTTTTTACAATGATATTAGGATTGTTCTTGAAACACCCTCAAATTACGGTAAAATTGAAAAAAAAAATAATCTTAATACCACACCTTATCTACTAGATAGTGATGTCGGTCAGAGTTTAGAAGTTTTATATTTAAATGAAGAAATCAAAATTGATAATTTCGATGTGAATTGGCTCAAGTGTGGATTCCTCACTAAAAAGATAGTGTACGTTAAAACAAAAAACCTTATACTTTACGTGCTAAAATGTTCAGAAACTAAATTGGGATTGTTGAAAAATAAAATTATACTTGAATTAGAAAACCCCGATGAATGTTCCAACGAAGAACGAAAGCAGTTTATGACACTAGCTTATACATTTTTGTTAGATATCGACGAAAAGAAAGTGAAAAAAACAGAAGTAATAGAAAATGTGTATCATACAAATGTATTGCCAAACAATTTTAAACCAAATGAGATCTTATTAAAAGTGGATGGTGAAAGAGGTATTCTATTATTTCATGATACATATCAAACGTATAGTAATAACACTATTTCAATTTATCTAAATGAAAATTGGAATAAAAGAATATGTTTTTATTTGAAACATTTGAAAATAATCGCAGAGTATTTAGAAGGATTGTTAGTTATTATAGATTTAGCTGTTTCGAACTATAACGCTTTAAAACGATATGAATTCATACAAAAACTGGCCACAGAAGTTAGAAAAGATCATAATGTGGGTAAGGTAATACTTTTTCAAGGGTATGACCGAGATATCATAAGAGAAACATGCAGGGTAGACGGAATAATATTAATTACAGCCAACGAAGGTATAATAAAATTAAAAGAATGTGCAACTATAGATTTAGAATGTGTTACAGATGGTAAAGAATTCGTAATGGTGGATTCAAATGGTTTTGTTTATCAAATAGTTCAACCGTGCAATAATTTACAAAATCATAAAATATATGAATGTTCTGTCGATAAACATTTAAAAGTTATTAACGTTATAAGAATTAGAGATGATAAATTTCATCCCAATTCACGGAGAATAGTTATTTCTAATATGTCAAGTGTTAAATGTGAATAAATTTATTTTTATAATTTTTTGAGTGTTTAATATAAAGGCGATAACGTTAAATAAATAAAATCAATGACTAAACACGTTGTGCTAGACAAATGTCAAATATCATTTCGAGGAAAAACACTCGAACCCACTAAATACAACTGTTGGGATTAGGCAAGAAACGGTTACCATTGGAGGATTATCTCGATTTGTACTAGTGAGGTTAGCTCTTTTTGGATTTATTTTTCGTGTACGGTGTTTTGGTGTTTTTTTAGGACACACTTTTGATATTTTAGGGTGGCGGATCGGGATATTCCTATGGAGACTGAGGGGGGGGGGGGTGAGGGGGGGTGGGTTTTTTTGTATAATATGATTTGGGTTAATGGGGGATTTGGGTTGAGAATAAGGGGTGTAGTTATTGAGGTTTTTTGGGGGTTTTGTGGGGTTTTGTTGGGGGATGGTGGTTTTTGGGTGTGGATTTGGGGTTTAGGGGGTTTAGGGTGTAGGTGTGTTTGTGTGTGACATTGGTACTGCGGTTGTGTCTGAGTATTTTATTTTTTTGTTTTCGTGGTTTTTGGTTAGTAATGATGGGTGTCTATCTTGTTTGACATGTGGTTGTGGGGGCGTGTTGTTTGTGAAGTGTTAACTCCGTCAGCTTTTTATGGAACGACAACATTCCACTATTGACTCGGGTAGTCAAGATCCTCCAAAACCCCACTAAATACGTACCTTTTACTTTTGATAAACATACCAAAAATGGATTAAAACTAGAGACAGAACCTAATCCATTGACGTTTATCGGTCAAGGTAAAAAAAATTGTTTCAGAAAACTTTTACTGTCCAAGCGTAGTTTTAACACCTCAAGATCTGTTGTCATCCCGGCTCCGTTTCTCAAAAGCAATCAGATAGTGATAAACAACAGTATATGTATATCTATGGGACAACCTAAAGCAATTGTAGCGGTGAGGTATCCCGTTCTAGATCTTAGATCGTTAACGTTTCACAAAGTTGTTGGTGTTTGTAAAGAACCAGTAATAGCCGTCCCACCGAGTGTTACTTGTGGTTCTAATATGGATTTCGATGGTGACTCACTCAATCTGTATTCACTGACTAGACGATTGGCAATAAACGAGTGTAAAAATTTAATTGATCCAAAACAACAGTTCATTGTGATGAGTGACATCAGAGTAAATTTTACTCACGATGAACTACAAACTTTGGTTTCACTTCTTGGAATAAACAGAAACCAGATATACAAGTGGTTGTATAATATGTGTGTACTTTCAGATTCTCCTAGTGTTTTTAACACATTTGAAACACTAAGAAAAAGTTTATGGCAACTAAACGAAATTATAAAACCTACCGTTTCTTACGAATTATTTGAACAATTATTAACACATTTCCCAGTCCAATCTGACCAAGAAGATAATCAGTTAAGAGTCAATGGATTTTATAAGAGATTGTGTTTTTTCAGATTTTATAAAATCCAACACTTGGAAAGTGGACCATTTACAAAAAATGGTCAAACTAGTTCGTGGACTAAATATGATTGAGTATATAAAGGAAGCTTTCGCCTGCCGCCTATCTTTGTCAAAATCTGAGGTAGAGTACACTGGTTATACTACTAACAAATTATCTTATTCTATGCCCGAGTTGTGGTGCTCTATTGATGGAACTGTATGTTACGGTAGTGAAAATATGTTGGCGTATCCCGATTTAAGAAGGTTGTACAGTCCCACAATCTCATATTCTATTCTTTATAAATGATCACTTTTTAACGTATTAAAAAAAACTAAGCATATAAAAATAGTTGTAAACAATAAAACCTATTAAAAATATGGCTGACGTTAAGGGATTGACATCATTCAAATAAAGACTCACCGACTATTGCCATAATTGTAAGGGTACAGTTAGGGACGTGGAATGGAATCTCCGCGAATCTATTAGTACTGTTTTGGAAATTGAAAACAGACAGTTTTCAGAGTTATTTGAAAAAAATTTCGTATTTTACACTAGAGTGTCTAGTTTTGATGAAGCTATATCTAAACGACACACTTTTGGTGTTTATACTATTTATCAAAATCACGAATTGTTTACCATTCCCGTTTTAGTTAAAGGAAAGATGTACGAGTTGATTCAAAAACATTCAGTTGTAGATAAGTTGATTTGGGATAATTTTCAATGGACGCCACTTCAGTGTCTTTTCTGTAATCACGATATAATACCAACTAGTTTTTTAGTAAAAGGAAAATTTTACACTCTTGGAAATTTGGTTTGGACCAACTATGAAAAGGTAGTTCATGTGAAGAAAAATCAAAGCTATTCTATGTATAAGAAAAAAACAATTGACGGTCAATCAAGTGGTTTAATTACTGAAAAAGAACTTCCTATTCTGAAAGACTTTGGAAACATTCAACAAAAATCAACATCCATAGGCAACAGAAAGATTTTTCATGCGGGATATGTTTTTACAGAGATGTTAAGATCGTCTATTAAACAAATAGATTCAATTATTAACTCACCAAAACGTGATATGATTTTAAAAAAAATTATTAAACTACAGAACATAAACATAAACAGTGGCAAAATAGATTGCATTATTGGAAAAAATACTATATTTAATATGCAAGATAGTGATTTTATTCAAAGCTCGAAACCTAAGTACTATAGTTCAAATAATATTGGTCGATATAAAGTGTTAAATAAATTAGATTACACCGGTTTGTGCAAAACACTGCAAATTGATATAATGACGACACAGTTTTCAAGACGTATTCCTATTGGTTTGCACATTTCGGATGTGGGTTTTGTATGTTTAGTAGCTTCAAGTGAAACTAGCCCAGGTATAACCAATCTAGAACTTGTCATTGGGTGTAAGATATCTCACGAACAAGATTGTCTAGATGATGAGACGTTGCACACTATCCTAAATAAAACTATACAACCACACTTTACACAAAATCCAAACAAATTTACTTATATTATTATTAATTCTAAAGTAATAAAATGTAATGAAATAAGTTTGGATTTTGTGATACCTATCTTACGTAGAGCGTACAAGAGTGTAAAACCGTTTGTAGAAGTCTACAAAGTAAGTCCTCGACTGTTGGCTGTGTACTCACTACCACTTACTTTGTACAAAATTCTTCCTGATGGATTTGCTTACTCTCCAAACGAGTTGTCTACTGATCACAAACTGTTTACAAATATGTTATTCTTTGAGGGAAATTTGCACGGACCTTATGCGTTTCTTATTTCCAATTTAAACACCAATCACTTGATACGTAACACTATGTTAATTCACTCAATAAAGAATTGTCTTAGTGGAGATTCATCTAAGTATTTGCTAAATAAAAGATATGTTAAAAATACAGACCACGTGATATCACCAAACGTTCCGTTTCAATGTGCTCGTGCAAATATTTTAATATTTCCCACGTCACATAATGTAGAAGATGCGTGTGTTTTGAACTCAGCTTCTTTAAAGAAGTACACAACTTGTCATAAACTGTTGCTAACCGTTCAACTTGAAAATATGACAGTGGTTAGAAAATTAGCCAAACCCGGTATTATCAAACCGGGGATGGTGTTGTTGAAGGTAAATTCTGAGAAAATTTGACACGTAAGTAAATATTTAACAATAGAATGTTGTTTATTTGACAACGATATTTCAAACATCGTCTGGACACCTAATAAAACTATAATTCCAAACGACGTGTTTCTAAAAAGAATTAATATAACAACAGACAACAAAACGTGTTATTGTGATTTGGAAATTGTTTATGAAGAAGATCTAACGTTGGGATCGAAAGTAGTTGTTCTTAACGGTGCTCAAAAGTCTGTGATTGGAGCGATATTAGACGATGTACCTATACTCTACGAATCGTTAGATACTAAATCTAACAAGACGATCGATTTTATCCTTCACCCACACTCACTAAAACGTTTATCTATGAATTTTTTATACTCAAACTGTAAAAGAATTTTAAATGAATGTTTTTCTTACTTGCCGCTGGAGAAGTTAAATTCTCTCAAAAATAAAAAATCCTACTATGTCAGTGATTGTAACGGTCGTTTTTATGTAGACAAACATTCTAAACCGGTAAAATGTATCTTGTACGAGAGTTTTGTAATGATTATGGGTAAACAAAATCCAAGATATCTTCTACACGCCGCTAGTGAAAACACTCCGATTAATCCAGTCACGGGACAACCTGAAGTGAGGTACAACACGTACACTAATGATAATTGTCACCCGTTTGGGATATCTGAAAGTGAAAGAGAATTGTGCGTTGGTCTTGGTATAAATTCTTTTTTAGAGCAAATGATGGACCTTAGTGATCCCGTTCAACTCACTCTAGAAAATTCAAAAAATGAAAAAGTTTCTATCGAAGCTTCAACCTCATTAGGACGAACAGTCGACATGTTTGCTTTGGCAGGTGTAGAATTTGACTTCTCGATCACAGACCCCACACAACAAATTTCTTTTGACAATTCAACAAATTGTTCTACGGTATTATGATTTTTTTAAGTCTTCCAATTCTATTGATATTTGGTGTGTGACTAGTGCACAGTTAGTATTAACTCTCGCAAAACACTTCAATACTCTAGTTGTTTTGTACTAATCAAGACAAAATAAAAACAATCACCTAATATTATGGATACAAATATAGAAGAACATAATTCTGAAAATTGGCAATAAGATTCGAGTAAAAAGAGAAAATGGTTTTGGAAATTTTAAAAACGAACTTTTTGAAATTAGATATTATAAATAGCGGTGCTTCAGAATAAAATTATCATACCATACCAGAGTGTAATAGTGTGAACAATTCGGTTAGAACTACGACTCTCCATTTTAATATGAATCATGTTATTGAATGTGTTCAATTTAATGTCGAAGTTTTGAACGATTTACAAATTACAAAACATTTTGTTGTAAATAATGTTTTATATTTACACATAGAATATGATGGAGGAAATATCATAGTGTTGGAAATACACAATTTCTTCTTCGAGTCTAGAATTGAATTAATGATTATTTTTCAATCTTGTCCTTGGTTGATTTATGTTGAGAAACCTTACACGAGTGGTATTAGAAGAGTCGTTCCGATTAACCGTTCGTGGCATTCTCATATATTATTAAATCAACAATTGGAAAAAGAGATGTTTCTCGGAGTTTTACAAACAACCCAGAATCCAATTTTTGATAATGATGATAGCGGATATGATTCTGCTAACGAAACAGATGATTGTAATACATCTAACGTTGATTTACTTTTTCAACTAATTTGAATCAATCATTAATTTTGGAGTATTTCAAAAAATTTATTGAGGTTATGGAATTAATTATTCTTTTGATAACACTTGCTTACTTCCATGGCCACTCAAACCCAAGAAGGGTTGAGGTGTTTCTGAACAGCTGTTGAGTGGGGTTGTTAGCCCTACGCCCAACCAAGAGGAGTTGTCTAGCTTTAGCCTACTTCATCAGTGTTGAGCCCACCGGTGAAGGAAGTACTACAAGGAAGTACCAGCGCAACTCTTGACAATGTCTTCACATCCATCACCACTGGGACCAATTTTCGCTTATTGGAGAATTTGGCTCTACCTGATATTGACCATTGACGGGACAAAAAGAAGAAGTATTACGACTTAGTAGAAATGTTTATATTTTGTTCTTCCAATTAAATACATTTTCCATCATGACTGTTGTTATTAAATCACCAATAACTTCAATATCAATAATTTTTTTTGTTAACTATCTTGGGGTTAGCACTTAGAAATTTATACAAAATAGTCATAATCTACTAGCTTGCGAAATTGGAGTGGTTTCGTATAGTAGTGGTAATTTTGAAATATATTCTACTGTGTTTATCTTAATAGATTAACGTCATTTGAAAAATTCAAACAATGTTAATTTTGACTTGTAAATAAATCACTCCTATGTAAATAGCAATAATCAACATATTAATATAAAAGCTTAAGCCCTCCTCAATCGCTATCCACTCCACGACTGACTGCCACTCCCTTACCCCCTTCCATCCTTATCACTTACACTAATGGCGCCAATCGGTTCACTTGCCTCTCTCGCTGCAGTGGAAATTTGTAAAACCTTTAACAACCTTTTCGAAATTAAACAACTAAACCTTCCAAAATCAATTCAACAATACTTGATACAAATTTACTTTTCTAAAAAAGACGATCCACCACAGTATCACTTTGAAAATGCGAGGTTGGACACTTTTCTATATTGGCCAGTCCTATTCCTCGACCCACGTGTAATGGTAAAAGCTGGTTTTTATTATTTAAATTATAGTGACACAGTTCGCTGTTTCTCATGTGGTATACATATTGGGTGTTGGGAAGAGGGTGATGTTCCATTTAATGACCATAAAAAATTCTCCCCGAATTGTAGGTTTGTTAATGGTCTGCCTTTAATTCAATTTGCTGTTAGAGATGTTTTTAGAGATAATTAGCTGAATTTAACAGTGTCTGTACCTTTCGAGCAACTGTATGAATGTGGCTCTGGGGTGTTAAAACCCGTATCCAAAAGCAAATGTGGCTCTGGGGCGTAAAAACCCGTATCCAAAAGCGAATGTGTGTTGCTCGTTAGGTAAGTATGGCTTTACAATTGGCGGGGAGGTAGTAAACTTTATTTCTATTATTTTTATTATTTTTATGGTCGACTGCCACCGTATAGAGCGAGGTTGGGGCTCTATACACAAAAAACACAAATAAATTGTTAAACTTTACTTTAAACCCTTCCATTCTTCCACTATGAGTGTAAGAGATAAGATAGCAAGGGAGCTACTAGTTAGAAAAATGTCCCTACTAGACCTGTAGAAATTCCTTATTCTAAACAAAACCAAGGGTACAAGTACATCTTAACAATAATAAACCGTCTTAGCAAATACACCTCTGTTGTCTCATTAAAAGATAAAATTGGCCCAGAAATCGTTAATGCCATAACACCCGTATTAAAGTCGAATAAAATGAAACACTTACAAACTGATGCGGGCAAAGAAATTTACAACGCAGGATTTACAAAGTTGATGAATAACTATGGTATAAACCATTACTATAGTGATAAGAAGGCGTCCATCGTAGAATTTACAACAACAGTTAGTGACAAGCTACAAAATGGTGCGCTTCTACTATTATAACGACATTGCCCAGTTTAAGAAACCAGAGTGTGAGGTAACACCGCGCATAAGTTCAAATTATGCGGATAAAAAAGTTTTGTTGAAATTATTGTAGTAGAAAGTTGAGTAAATTTAATAACAGATATTGGAGACACAAACATACAATTTTACAAAAACCCGTGGTTATACTTGATATTCTCGAGTGAAAGAATGTATAATCGTGACTTGTGGATACGATTTTCAACAAAAAATGAAGATCAAGGAGTACATTTTCAACTAGTTATTTACCATGAGAAACTGTACGGTTCGATAACCTCAAAATATGATTTCAAGATTTAGACCGTTCAGTATGACACAGCACTACATGTGTTGAATATATTTAACTGTTTCGCTCTATTACTGGCAGACTGTGATGAAAGCTTAAAATTTGCACATGCAGCTGTTAGATTACCCATACAAACTCCTACACGCTAGCAGATGTGTGCACGTGACGGAGAGAACAATTCCCATTCGCTTCCTCGCGTTAATTTACGAGCGGGTAATTAAGTCCAATTTAAATGTGAACTATAATGTTTCTTTTGCCGCACAGCTGTCTGGCCTACCAGATGGTTCAAGGAAAAAACTATTTGCTGGTGCAAACAACCTAGCCCAAGGACTGGAAATGGTAACCATAGGAATGAAATTCAAAACATAATCGAAGAATTAAAAGAAGCTAAAATTATATCAGGAGCTGGCAATAGCCGATAAAAATCATTTGTCGGTTGGGATTCGACTAGTAAACATGGATACTTTACCAGTTGAGGTTAAAATGCGGATTTTACTTAACCTACCAATCGAGCAAGTTAGTTTCATTACAGACTCGTATTTTTGGTTTCTTTACGAGAAATTACACTCACACAGTAATAAAAAGTTTAAACAGTTTTCTTGTTTGGCAAACTATACAATCAACCGTACTCTTGGACATTGTGACTATGTGACGTCACTGTATGGTAAAGCCTTATACCTCGGTCATATTGACGAGACCTTCCAAACAGTACATTTCAAAGTAGAAAGTGACGAACCTCGTTGGTTTCATATTTTTTTTAAAAAGGAGGGTAAACACAGTTATTGTTTAAAATTCTATCACGTTTTCCAAAGTGATTCTGAAAATGACATCGGAAAGAAAGTCGATTTACAGTTGGCAATATCTAAGACAAACACAACAGCGGGGATATATTACAGATTAAAAAGTCAAGTACCACCACTATACGAAACAGAACTACATACACTGTTATCTTTGGACCCCTTTTGGCATAACGAATACATACAAAACCATACAGAACTATATGCATTTATAAGTTTGAACCCCGAAATAGTAGAATCTGACCATATTTCGTCTTTTATTAAACAAAACGAAAGAAGCATTGGTATTATAGTCCCGCAAACACCATGTATGTGTGATTGGCGGTTCGAAGATGAATGGGGGTTCGACAATTACTTTGACGATTGTCATTATAGGGAAGTTTATTTAAATGGAAGAAACAAATATAGAGATACCTTACATCATTGGGACGAAAATAGACATGATCGGTACTACTCTTTTCCTATAAATTTAGATTCGTGCTTAAAAAAGTATTTTAGTTATTTTTATATGTATATATAAACAGACACAGTCTGATTTCATCAGTTAGATTATGTCTGTAGACAAGTTTGGACGTGTCTTGCCCTTTGAGGGTAATGTCATTGGCAAAGGACCACCGGGCGAAGGTTTTAAACTAACACCCGAAGGAAACTATAATATTGAAAATAAACGAATGGTTAACGTCGGTGTACCCATAGCAGACAACGATGTTGTTACGAGAACTGACTTTGAGGCTAACACAATGCCAAACTTACAAAACAGCTATTCTGCGCGTAACAAAAGAATAGAAAATTTAGCATCACCAAAGGAGCTCGGAGATGCCGTGAATTTGAGAACTATAGGTGAACAATGTGTACTGTACCAACAAAAAACAGTCAACGTAGGAGATAGGCTTATAACAAGGGTAAAGGACCCTACAGGTCCGAACCATGCGGCAACCAAACGTTACGTAGATGCTGCCGTTCCTGTTAAAACTAGTAGTTATTGGAGTTTTGAAAAGCGACGTTTAGTTTCTGTAGCTGACCCACATAATAATCAAGATGCTGTAACCAAGTCATATCTACTGGCAAACTGTCCAAAGAAACACAAAGACAACTGGGACTTTGATAATATGGGAATTAAATCTGTTAGAGATGCGAAAGAAATGGACGAGGTTGTAAACCTAAAACTGTTAACCGAAACAAAATCGCATATTTTGGGAATATTAGGTCAACATACAACAACGGTAGGTACATTGCTGACATCACTTACTGAGGGACTGAATAATGTTAAAGAGACGGTTAATGCACTGGAGGGGCGGATTTATCGAAACAGTTATATTCAAATCAACAGAAAATGACATCGGAAAGAAAGTCGATTTACAGTTGGCAATATCTAAGACAAACACAACAGCGGGGATATATTACAGATTAAAAAGTCAAATACCACCACTATACGAAACAGAACTACATGCACTGTTATCTTTGGACCCCTTTTGGCATAACGAATACATACCAAACCATACAGAACTATATGCATTTATAAGTTTGAACCCCGAAATAGTAGAATCTGACCATATTTCGTTTTTATTTAAACAAACATTTATTGAACAAAACGAAAGAATCATTGGTATTATAGTCCCACAAACACCATGTATGTGTGATTGGCGATTCGAAGATGAATGGGGGTTCGACGATTGTCATTATAGGGAAGTTTATTTAAATGGAAGAAACAAATATAGAGATACCTTACATCATTGGGATGAAAATAGACATTTTACGCCGATCCATACTTATACAGATTCGTGCTTAAGAAAATATTTTAGTTATTTTTTTACTTATATAAACGGACACCTTCGTAAGAGACACTGAAGAAGAAAATGTCACGTTGCGGAAGAGGACTTGTATCTAGTGCACTCGAAGAGATTGGAAATTTAGCTGGAACAGCCATAAACAGGGGTATAGATCTACTGCCAGTGGAACTTCATCTGCCAGGATACAGGTACTGTGGGGGTGGCACCAAATTAAAGAAGAGATTAGCTCGTGGTGATCAGGGAATAAACAATCTGGACGAAGCCTGCAAGGCCCACGACGTAACCTACTCACAGTATTCAGACACAGCGCGGAGAGCGCAAGCTGACAGAGACTTGGCCGAACGAGCTTGGCAAAGGTTTAAGGCACCAGATTCGTCTGTGGGTGAGAAAGCCACAGCTTGGGTAGTTACAACAGCCATGAAGGCGAAAGCAAAGTTGGGTGGTACTCATAAGAGAAAAAAACAAAAGAAGGGTAAGGGTTTGTATCTAAGACCCTGGGTAGGTCGAGGTGTTAAGAAAGCACCAAAAAACAAGAAGAAATGCACTTGTAAGAAGAGAAAAACTTCAAAATAGTCTATGTTCATGAACACACCCTCTCGAACCACGAACTTGTTAACTACACTAAAAAATTAAACATTCAACATTTCGAGGTGTTTACATGAGGGACACACTTCCGAATAAACCTAAATTGAACGAAAGCGCAATTATTAATTTGGACAGTATACAGGGGGAAGGTATTGGTTATTGGGAAGTTTGTGTATTTGTGATAGAAACAATTTTTTGAACGCAAATGTTTGATATACAATAAACAGACCTTACTTACACAATTTAGCAATAATCGTAAGCAAATCATTATCGGGTGGATACAATAAAGTTATATTGTCTTTAGAGAGAGAGAGTCAATCTACAACTAAAACATTTCCACTTTCCATATTAAATCTGTTTTCATGATTTAAATGTAAATTTTTTAAATATTCAATATCTACATTATTCACTTCTTCGTAACGATTCCGCCCCAATAATCTATAAAAACAAATATTTGGTTCTGTTTTTAAATAAATAAAGATCTTGTTTTTTTATAATATTTATTACATATATTGTCGTAGAGATTCTTCAAACAATTATATTCAAACAATTGAATTAGTTTTTGTTGGAATAATAACTTTGAGAACGTCTTTATTACAGTATCAGGAGATCGTTCCACAATTACTATTTTACCTTGTTTAGATAATTCAATAGCTTTAGTTTCTATTTCAACCATTGTAATTAGTACAATAATTTGAAACGTAAAAGCCCACCGCTGTGTGTTTTCATAGAAAAGATGTAACGTGTTTATACCATAATAATTTCTCCATAAATCTAACGGTTCATTAATAAATATACTGTCATATCCCTTTTCTTTTAACTTTTCACACAACACAATTCCGAAAGTCGACTTACCAGCTGAAATATTTCCTTCCACAAAAATTATCATTTTGGAAAGTGAAGATTATATTTGAAAATTTTGAAAATAATTCCACAAACTTTTCTGAAAAGTGTAATATTATTTTTATAAATATAATCGTTCAATCGCAAGCGATTATATAGTAATTATTAAAACTGAATGATTAGTTATTCTTTCGTGTTTGTGTATATATAATATTAGTAGATAGTAATGTATAACACCTAAGCCAAATTAGGAGACATATGGTTCTTTATACCATAAATCTACCAAAACACTTTCCATTCACTATTACACAACTTTTTACCTAAATTTACTCAAAATATCTAATAATTCACTCAAAACATTTAATAAATATTCTTAATTTAAAAAAAAAAATGAAATCTAAATTCTTATAATATTTTATTCAAATGAAATTCTTATAATATTTTATTCAAATTTAATAATTGCACATTCTTTTTCTTTAATAATCTTTATTTCTGTAACTATCAAATTAATATTTTCAAGTTTGTTAAATTCTTTCAAATACTAAACCAAAATGATTAATTCCAATCGAAAGATTGTTAAAAAAACGATGTGAATTCATGTATAATATGTCTTTGAACAATAGAAATTATTTATGCATTTGTTATAGTAATATTACTCATTATTTCAACAACGTTTAACTTCATTCCTCTATGTCAACAAACTGCTTAGTCATTCTAGTGTCGTCTACTCACAAAGAAACCTGATTGTTTCATCTCTGAGTGCTTATTATGAATTCTTATAAATTAATCCACGATGAAGATATAGATATTTATACAAAAATAGAAGAATTAAATATATACCATAAGAAGATGTTAGAAGTCATCACAGATATTCGAGATATGAACATAGAAGAAATAAAGAAGAAAATTAGTGATTGTGCAATAGTGATTCCATCCAAACCTAAAAGTGACTTATGTAATATTTTAAAAGCTATTGGTAATCAATATATGGGTAAGAAGGAAAAAACTAATTCAGACATACATTCTTTTTTAGTTAAGTTATTAGTTCCAAACATCAAAATTAAAGACATTAAATTACCAAATGTTAACAATAATGCTGATGTATTTAAATTTTTACATAAATATGATTTAACAATAAAAAACATTCTGCTTATTCATTTTATTTAAATGCAGCATTTGGTTACTTTTTAGAAATTTATTTTAATAATTTCAACAATAAAAACATTCATTGGAAGGATCATATTAAAAAAGAATTTAATATAAGCGAAAGTTTTGGAAGAAAATTAAGAACTGTTGGTAAATTAGTTTACAAATATCCTAAATTAAAACTTCTAAATATATCATTTACAACATTTTATAAACTACATCTAAAGATAGAAGAAATGTTGGAAGATACTGAGTTTAATGAATTTTGGAAGTGAATAAGTCAAGGTCAACGTTCATCTGAGAACGCCAACGTCACAAACAAATAGAAATATCTGTGTTTCTTATAACAATCAAGGTCAACGTTCATACGAGAACGCTAACATCCTTATCATCATATCATCCGCTAGCACACTGTAATCGTTTTCAGTTGATATCTAACATTTGTTTATAATTGAAATGTTATATTTATAATAAAATATTTAATAAAAATGTTGTGTATTTATTACCCACTCCTATGCTATGGATGAATCCTTAATAGTATTATAAAGTTTATTTAAATAATTTATAAAAGTTATAAAAATTATAAAAGTTCATTAATATTATTTTTGATCACATTATACTCTAATAATTTTTCTGAAACAACTACCACATAGCAATTAGTCTTACTTGTAGCTAAAATATCATAATCAAAATCCATATTTATAATTATATCATTTTTTGAACTAGAAATATTTACAGGAGTTTTTGTTGTATCAATCACATATAATGGTCTATTATCTAAAAATTCTTTAGGATCATAGTACATTTCATTATTTTTATGATAAACCTTTTTATAATCTTGATACATTTCATACATAATTCTAAATTTATCATTATTAATGTCTAAATTCATTAACTCATCTGGATAATAATGACCATTTAATTTAACTCTAATATTTTTTACATACATGCTATCAAACTTTGAAATATCAAACAATTGATCATTTAATCTTCCTTTTTGAAAACCAATTACAATAAATTTTGGATTATTAATATTTCTATAAATATTTGTCATATCAAAACTATAATTTTTTCCAACAATATTTTTCACTTCAATACACTGCCAATGATTAAATTTGAATGTTAATTTTTCACTTTTAGTTATTTCATTTATCAATTGAATTTTACTTGTTGTTTTATAATCAATTATTGGAACTCTAATGTAAAATTCTTCAATAGTTATTTTTCCTTTTTCAGGTAATGTAGCATCATCATGTGTTCCATCATCTTTTTTATCTCTCCATCTATAAATTACATCATTATCTTCAGATCTAACAAAACTTATATTGAAACCACCTTTGTAAATTGGAAATTTAACATTTTCAAAAAAACCTAGTCCAAGATGTGATAAACTTCCAATTGTTTCAAATGTTTTTTTTAAAATTAGACTCAAATCCATTATTAAATTGTTCAGTTTTTGAATAAGTTATTGTTCCTTTAATTGTACTTAATTGACCTGGATATTCAACTTCATCTATAAGTTTATTATGTTTTTTCACTTCTATTTTTGAAAATAAGAATGGAATGAAATTATCTACAAGTTTAATATTAGTTTTTGTATAATCAGAATTATCAGTTTTTGTTAATTTTCCAGAAATATAAAATTGAAATTTCGAAGAACAAAATCCATCACCAAAGTCAATATTAAATTCTGTTTTCTTATTTGGTTCATTTAAATGTTGTTTTGATAAAGGATAAAAGTTTTTATATTCAGCTCTCTCAATAATATAATCCATCATTTATAGAGAAAAAATTTTAAAATGAAAGAAAACAATTTATTCAATAATTAACATCTTCAGGCTTTTGTTTAGATATTTCTAAAGAATGTTCAATAATAAACCTTGAAGATACATTCTGATTTTCTAAAACTAATTCCCAATTAATAATATCTTTATTTTCTCTAATGAATGATTCACTTAATTCTTGATATTCACAAATAACATCAATATGATCTCTTAAATGATAATCTATATATTCTCTAATAAAATCAATACTCAAAGTTTAGTATCTAGCAATTTTTCTCCAATTAATGTTATTTTGAAATAATCTCATCATATCACTACTTAGTTTATATTTTTCTGAAATATCTTCCCAATCTTCATTATTTAATTTATTTTGGTTTCTAATAATAAACAAATCAAATGACTTAAACAAAATCATTTATAAAGAAAAAAATTAACGAACCATACTTTTTAACATTTCTATAATATTTTTTATAGTATCTTTTATACAATGTATGTTTATTATTGATAAAGGATGCACATTAGTTTTTGTATATTCATCAGTGAACTCACTATATTTATATATGTTTTCATCTTTAAAGAAATATAAAAAACCATCAGTATATCTAAAACATGATGTTATTCCTTTAGGTAATCCAATGAATTTATCAACAAAATAACCTCTATTCTTTACTCTAAAATTACATTCATCAATTTCTGCATAGTAATCATCATATAATACAAAAGTTTTTCCTGTATATGAATTAAAAATACAATTAATTTGCGAAGTATACCTAAATCCAATTTGGTTTAAACTATATTTAGCTATCAGTTGAAGATTATTTATATCAAAAATGTAAAATATTGAATCAATAATTATCACAACTTCTCCTGTTGGTCTTTGATACAATCCATTGATTTTATTATAATAATTAGGTAAAAATAGCAACCAATCAGTTAAAAGAAGTGGGCTTTCATATTTATTATTTTCAATTATCCAAAAAAATTTATGATGTAATACATAAAACCTTTTATTAATTATCACAAACTTATTAACATTTTGTTGATTACAAAGATCAATATCTAATATTTCAGTTGTGGATTCTTCATTTGTAGTAATTTTAGTTGTAGACTCTTCAGTTGTTGGTTTTCCATATAATGCTTGAACAGCTAATTTATCATCATCACTTAAATCAATCACACTACCTTGTTTTAAATTATAATAAGGAAACATAATTGCTTTATTATCATGAGAATGAAGTATTCCTAATGAATGTCCTATTTCATGGATTAAAACAAATAAGAAACTTGTTTCACCAGAAGGTACATTACTATCATTTTTATAATACCAAACCTGATTTAAATTCATATGTATTTCAGTTTTATTTTCTAAATAATAAGGATAATATGCATGAGCTAAAACACCACTATGAAATTCTGAACAATTAAATCTTGAATTAATTTGAAAGTTATGTTTTAGTCTTTTATCAGATATTAGAATATCATAATCTGTTATATTGTGTTCAAATGTTAATCCTGAATACTTTTCCCAATAGCTGAAACCTTGTTTTGCTAAGGAAATTATATTAGGTCTTGCTAAATAATAATGCCATCTAATATGAGTATTGTTCCACTTTCCACCAAAAAGTCTATAATCTCCAATATCTTTATTTCCACATCTAGATTTTTTCATCAAACTCAAAGTTTCATTATTTAATTGTCCATCAACCTTCAAGTTATAATATTCTTGAAACATAGTAATATAAGTTGAAATATTATCTAAATCCAACGAATCAGACTCATCTTTGTACCCAAATTCAAAAAGAAAATTATTTACAAAATTAATATCATCATAAGAAATGGATGTTGTTACAAATAAAAGTAAAAAGAAACTCTTCATTTATATAACAAAATTTTTAACATACTGACTTTTATTTGAATTACAAATACAATTTGCTTTCATTCTCTTTTTATCGATTACTTTCAAATCTTTAGAATTGGTTTTTTTCTTACATTTTAAACAATATATTAAAACCATTTAATAAATAAAAATTACTTTACATTATCAAGTTTTGTATGTATAATTTTAAAATGTTCATACACTTCCGTTACAAAATCTTTAACATGTTGATTAAAATTTGAATAATCTTTTGTATGAACTTCAAATGTTTTAATAAAATCATCTAACTGAATCTTTACAAGCACATCATATGGATTAATCCCTTTACTTACATTTGATATTCTTCTTCCTTTTACATCTAAACTATTCTTAATATTTGAATTTGTTGAATCAACAATTTTAATGTTTTCAGATAATTCGAAAAGCTTTTCAATTTGTTCTTTAATAACAACATCATTTTTATCAATACCTGGTTTCACACCAACTATTCTTTTCTTTTTGTTTAAACTTATACAATCCTTTTCAATATTTATTGCTTCTATAATTTTTTTATCATCAACAATCTGCCTTCCAAATACATCAAAAATATTTTGTGAATTCATATTTATTAAGTAATAATTTGTTAATAATAGCTTTGAAATCTTTATTTTTTACAAGTTCATTTAAAACATAAACACACAAATATCCACAAATAGGTGGATCTTCATAATATTGAATTTGTGAATCATTATAAAAAATATTTTCTTTATCCAAATATTTAACCATTTCAGTTGGTGGATTTACATTTCCATATGAATCAAAATAATATTTAATTTTATCTTTTTTATAATAACAAACCCAATGTGAACCATTTCCTAAAATTGAATCTAAATTAACAACTCCACATTCAATTTTTTTAACTTTTTCAGGTAATGTATCTCTCATAAAAACACCTTTGAAATGTTTAATATTCTTACATAATTCTTCAATTTCACCAAAAGTTAAAGGTTTTATTTGAATTTTTTTTAATATTTGTTTTTACAAAATTTAAAGTTTTCAAATCCAATCCAGATCCACTTACATCTTCTAATTCTTTATCCAACCAATTTAAAATATTTCTCACAATTGGAATCATATCTTTTTTAACAATTGGAGCCGCTTTCTTAACATATGGAATAACTTCTTTAACAACAGGAATATTTTCACCAAAATCTAATAAATCTTTTAATAAACCACCATTTATAAGTTCTTTCAATTGATTATAAGAAAATTCAATTCTAATACCTGCATTATTTTTCTTATGTTTTTCAAGTTTATTATATTGTCTATTTGTTAAAAATATTTCATCTTTTCCATTTTGTAATTGATCTATTGTAAATTGAATAGTAACAGGAGTTTTCTTTTTAAAAGCTGATTTTATTTTATCATATTGATTCTTACTAAAATTAACTTTCACAGATTTCTTCTCCATTTATATAGATTAAAATTTTTCATACATTTTTAAACCCATTCCAAATTTTCTTTTTAACCACATAGCACCTGCAGTTGGAATAGCTACAAGTCTTTCAGAAATAGGTTCATCATGTGATAATGCTATATTTATTGCTTCATTTTGAAGTTCTTTATCTGCAATTTCATTTCTTGATTTTGTATCTTTATTATCCCTGTAAAAAATGTCATGTTTCATTGCTGCTCTATCTAAATTATTAATTCCATTATCACCTTCTTTTAATCTCTTATCTAATTTTGTACCTGGGCCAAGATAGTGATAACCAGGTACATGCAGTTCAAAAGGTAGATTATTAATAATATCATTCAAAATTCCACCACCTTCTTTTAAAATTGGTGAATTAATTGAAGGTAAAATTCTTATTAAATACTTGATTCCTTCAGGTTTTTCAATTGCTTTATCTAACATATTAGAAATAAAATCCTTAATTGCTTTCTTTTCATTAAAAAAATTGTTATTTCCTGCTTTTTCTTGTGCATAGATATAATGCATTCTTTTCATCAATTCGTTTAAATCATTAATAAATTTGTATTCAATTTTATTTTCATTATATTTTTTTAAACCTGAACCCTCAATATCATTTTTATTTTCCCATATTGGTTTAATTAAATTCATATATTTTTTACCTCTACTTGATTTTGGCTTTTTAGTTGATGGATCATTATTTTTATAAATTGAATCAGATTTCCACAAAATTTCTGAATAGTTCTTTAAATCATCTTCAGAATATAAATTTTCAGCAGGATCATCTTTATCTGTTAACAGTCTCCATAATCCTTGAGTTCCTTTATATATTTTATCATCAATTATAATATCATTATTTTTAAAATTAACAGGTAAATTACCAATCATAAAACTTCTTTTTTTCCTATCCCAGTAAAAACCAAATTTATCATCTTTTGCTCTTGGAAGAAACTTTTTACCAATTTCACCAATTATTACATTTGTTGTTCTAGGACTTATTGGATCAACCATTGTAGATTCTTCAAAAATTCTTGGTCTAAATGGTGTTGAAGATGGTAATTTTGGCAATTCAAAATCACCTTCAGATTCACTAATAGAAACATTTGCAAATTGATTAACAACAGGAACCAATTCCATTAAATTTTTGTTTTCATTTAAAACTTCACCTATTTTACTTTAAACTTTACCAATAGCACTTGTTATAGGTTCAAATGTTTTTTGTTTAATTTTCTCATAATTGTCTTCAATTTTAATCTGTTCTTTAAATTCTTTAATTAATTTTTTTTCAATTTCATCAAGCTTCTTAGCTTCTGCAACAGATATATTTTTCTCCATTTAATGAGAAAAAAAAACATGAACATAACATGAACACAACATGAACATGATTTGTATTATGTTGAACATGATTTGTTTTTAATTGAATGTGAATCAGTTATTCTCATTAAATATATAAACAATAAAGAAATTAAAAATATTAATAACACAAATATTTTATCAGCAAATATACAAAAAGCCATCATTATTTAATGTCTTTAAATTTATTCATATATTTTGGTTTTGATATTACATTTATAGTTAAAAACCCATAATCTTCTTTCCAACATTCATTACAAATCTCTTTAAATTCAACAAAAGTCATATCTGAACCAACAAAATTTTCATAAATCTTCTTAATATAGTGTTCATTCTGCTTAAAATACAAATCATATTTAAATTATTTCTAATCAATTGAATATCAACTTTTGAAAAACATTGTGATAAGTAAATACAGGAAATATTCTTATGCCTTCCCATAACAAAATATTCTTTAATAATATCTTGGTTTTCTAAAATACAATCATCAAAAACAATTAATGAATTCTTTTTACATTCACTTAAAGGAATTATATCCTCACAAGAACTAAAGAAATAGGATAATTTTTTATTAACTTTTGTTTCAATATTTTTAAATCTTTCTTGTAATTTTCTATATGCTGGTTGTTCTAAAGATTTGCTAAAAACATATAAATTTGAATATGGAATTAGTCTATTATAAATAAAGTTTAATAATAATGTTGTTTTTCCAGATCCACTTGATCCTATTATTAACAATCTAATAGGTTGATCACACTTACATTTTTCACCATATGATTGTAATTTTATTTGATCTTTTTCCTTTAAAAATTTATCCATTTAAATAAGATGAAATTATTTAAGATTTCAGGAAATTCTTCTAAACTTGAATTAAGATTAGAACATCCTATTCATTTAGATGGAAGTTATAGTTTAGGTTTAACGTGGTTTTTATTCTGATAATTATGTTTTTAATTTTAATGTAGATGCTCCATATTGTATTACATTCACTTCAAATGATATAACTAAATATTATGGATTTAATAAAGGATATTACAGTTTTGAACAAATTAAACAACATTTCATTAATTTTATAAAAGAATTTAAACAATCAGATAAATCTTTAACTTTTAATGAAAATAATTTTGAAATGGAAACAGTTTTTAATAAAATTCAAATTAAATCACCAATAACAATTTTTCTAACAGTGATAGTTATTGATTTACTAGGTTTTGATGAAACACAAGCAACTATTGAACCAAATGAAATATGTTTAGGAAATAGAATTCCAAAGTTTAGACCTTTTGATGTTATTGAAATTCATTGTAATTTAGTTGAACCCAGCTTTGAAAATCATAAAGAACAATCTCATTTACATAAAGAATCAGAAATTTTATATTCATTCTTTCCAAATGTTGCTTTTGGATCAAAAATTAGTGAAAAACCAAATGAAATAGATTATGTTCCAATTAAAAACTTAGATAAAATACAAACAATTACAATATCAATACAAGATAGTGAAGGAAATCTTTTAAATAATGAAGATGTTAAAAATATTGTTTATTTGAGATTGAAAAAGAATTTGTAATGTTTTCATGACAATTTATTTCTATATAAATGAAGACAATTGTTGACTTGGTAAATAACAAACTTAAATTTAATAACAAAGATGTTTTTGTAGTTTTTGATAGTGAAAATAATCCTTGGTTTAAAGCTAAGGATATTTGTGATATTTTAGAATATTGAAATTCAAGAGAAGCAATTAAAAAACATGTTGATATTGATGATAAATTAGATTATACAAATATTAAAAATGGTGTCACAAATCATGACACCCTCAAAATTGATAGACAAACTTGTTTTGTTAATGAATCTGGTTTGTATTCATTAATTTTAAGATCAAAGAAAGAAGAAGCAAAACAATTTAAAGATTGGGTAATTAAAGAATTAAAACCAAAAATAGAAGAATATAAACAAATAATTATTTCTAATGAAAAACAATTAAATATATTTGAATTTATGAATGAAAATAGTTTAGATTTATCTAATGATGATTTATTTAAAGAATTATGGTTTTATTTAAAAGATAAAAAAGAAGTATTAATAACACCAAATTTGTTAATTTTTATGGGGTTTGATAAAAATAAAAACATGGCCAAAAAATCTGGCCATGTTAATATTAGATATAATAAGAAACATTTTGTAGAATTTTTAAAGGAAAATGAAATTGAATATGAAGAAATTGATTATGAAAATAATAAATGTGATTTATATGAATATATACAAAATGATATTAAAAATAGTGATAAAAGAACAATACATTTAAAAAGATGGTTAATTTTAACAATAGATAATTTTAAAGAATGCATTATGATGTTAAATAATGCTAAATCAAAAGAAGTAAGAAAATATTATTTGAAATTAGAAAAAGTATTTTACATGTATTCAGATTATATAAAAGATTTTCAAATAAAGCAAAATAAAATTCATACTAAACAATTAGCTATAGAATTTAATAAAAAACTTAAAATGAAGGATGATGAAATTAAAAAATTAGAACAGTTTAAATTAAATACTAAAAATTTCATTGATAATGTTAAATTAAAAGTTAAAACTGGTTACATTTATATAGCAACCTGTAAAAGATATGCATTAATAAACACTTTCAAAATTGGTAAAACTGAACATTTATCATTGAGAAATTCATCTTTTAACACATCACATAATGAAGAAGATAGATTTTATTATTGTTTTTATGAAAAGGTTTATGATATGAATAAAATAGAAAAATTAATATGTGTTATTTTAAATGATTTTAGAGATAAAAAGAATAAAGAAATGTTAGTTTTACATTATAAATCATTATTATATTTTGTAAAAAACATAGTTAATTATATAAACACACCTTTTGATGAATTTAATGATTTTATTAAAAATGAATTAGAACAATCTTATAAAGAAGAACCTATGATTCCTGAAGAAATAAAAAATGAAAATGATTTAAGACAACAAATTATTGATTTATTAAATAAATTCATATCTAAAAACAAATTAAATATAAACAGAAAAGAGCTATTAGAAAAGTTAAATATAGTTGATAAGAATGAAGCTTGGAATGAAATTAAAATTGTAACAAATTGGAAAAGTAGTAATTGCCCAATAACTTTTAATGAATGTAACATAAATATTACCTATTAAGTACATTTAAAAATGAAATTGATACAAGTGAGATGCTATGGGAATTGTATGAAGATAGTCGATATTTTCCTGATGAGTTTTATTGGGAATTAGGAAATTAATATATGTTTAAATAATTCGAATTATTTTCTTTAAAACTTTCTGTGCACATTTCTTTTGATTCTCCATTTATATGTAAATTTTTATTCAAAGTTTCCAATTATATTTAATTCATCTAATAAATTATTCTCCTTTATAGAAATACGTAACTTTTTGTATCCATAAGGGACTGTATCAATTCTATTTTCCAAAACAATTCTTTTATCATCTTTATTACTCAATGCTAATTTATTTATAGTAATTGTATACAACTCATGATTATAACTTTTTATACAAGTCATTTCTCTAAATTCCTCTTTATCTTCAAATAAACATTTATTAAACTTGCTCATATGGATTGTTTTATTTACAACATTTCTTTTAATTCCCTTACATCTTACTGGACTTTTACCATCATATTCATAACAATACATCTTTGATCTTAAACCACAATATTCTTCTAAAGGAACACCATTCAATTCATCTTTAAATTTTCCTATTACTTTTTTATTCTTATCTGTATAACATTCATGGTCCTTTTTATAATCACTTGTATCAAATTCATTAGTATTTTCTTTAATAATTTTATAAGGATCCTTCTTTAATTCTACAAAATAACTGTCTGTATCCATATACAATAGTTTCACATCTGGATCATATTTCTTTAGTTTATCATAGTAAAATTTATACATATGTAGTTTTGATAAATCCAATACTGAAAATCCAATGTAAATTGGTTTGTCAAATTTAACTTTTTCTTTTATCATGTGACTTGCAATACAATCATTATCAAATATTTTAAATGTTTTGAAATTTGGTTTTTTTGCTTGTTTCAAAGAAAATTCTTCATTTCCAAGTTTTATATCACATCTATTTCTAACATTTTCCATAGATTTCCCAAATACAGAATTATTCATCAATTTATAAAAATCTTTTTCAAAATCACTTGTTGCTTTGGTTCGCATGTTTGTATTAAAGTCAATATATTCTTTCATGTAAGGTTTTTGATCAAATGCTATAACTCGACTTACATGTTTTAAAATCATTCCTTGTTCTAAATAATATTTTAAATTTCTTGAATGAATCACATAATCTGTTTTGTCAAGTAATGTAGTACATAACTTATTTTTATAATGTTCTGGTGCTAATGGTAAATCTTTGTGTTTTTCATGAAGTTCTTTAGGATATTCTAAATCAACTTCAAGAATGTACCCATAAGATTCATCACCTGTAAGTTCTAAAATTGTTTCTTTCCACTGATCAGTAGTATATATTTTAGGGTTCATCCAATTTATATCTTTATAAGGTAATTTTTGTGATAAGGCCCATCCATAAAGATTATTTGCATCAACATATAACATATAATTTTCTGGTTTATTTGGATCATAATTTTTAACATATTTGTTATTTGCTTTACAATATCTTGTAACACATTGAGAAATTCCTCCTCTTATTCCTTTTTCAATCATTAAATACATGTCATAATCATGAATCAATTGTAATTCAATCTTTGTTAACTTTAACATAGCATCCCATGCAAGACTTGGTGCAGTCAAATAATGTGCAGGATATAATTTGTAACAATTCAAACAAATTTTTCTAAAATTCTCAAAAATATCTGCAAGTAATAACACATCTTGAATATTATATAAATCAGAATAATTTCCAAGATTTTTTACTTTTAATTTATTCCAAACCTTTAAATAATGATGATAATCCTTTTCAGAAATGCTTTCACCTGTTAAAATTGAATCAAAATCACTTATTTTTAATTATTTTGTATAATCTAGTTTCTTAATATCATCTATAAATTCATAAGGAAAGATGCCTTTACCAGATAATATCTTAAAGATTTCTTCTTCATCATTTGGTTTTCTAACTATTATTTCATTTATACCATTATTTATAAAATTTGTTGTATGTTTAAAATCTTCAAGTTTTAAATTTTTTGCTAATTTCTCAATTGATGAAGCTAGAAATCTAAATGTATCAACAAATGAAAATTTTATGAATTTTCTTGATTTATTATCACTATCAAACTTATAACCATAACCAGAATTTACAGAATAATTTATATATTTTTCATCATTATTTGCTATTAAATCAACTTTACCATATTGTTTAGCTAATTCTTTAATATATAAATGTGTATCATAATTACTCATATTATGACAAAACACTGGAATATTTTGAGGGAATTTTAAGTTTAGATTACAAGTTGCATGTGCTACTCCTCTAAACTTTCCTGATAAATGACAATGATCCCTTACTTTATCTCTTTCAATTATACTTTCACATATATTACAAATGTTTGAACTCTGATATGAAATTTCTTCTTCTTCAGTTAAATTCATTGGTTTTTTTATTTTTTGAGTTATATTTTTTAGCAATATATTTAGACAATTTATTAAGCACCTCAAATAATTTTGTAGGGATATTTGGTAAATCTTCTTCATTTTTTGCTCTGTAACATATTGGTTTATACATTCTATTTGTTACATTTGAGACTAAGTATAATGTAAACCCATAAGGAATATGTTTCTGAATTTTAGTAGTTGTTGATTTTTTAGGAGAATTTTTACAAGTTGGTATTTTCTCTAAAATGCTTTCAAAATCCATGTAAATTACATAAGGATGTTCAAACTTTTTATTATAGTTTTTGAATTTGACTGTTTGTCCTTTAAATGGCATTATTGGTCTACATGATTCTAAATATTTACAAATTATTAGATGGTTATTTAAATCCTCATTTCTATAGAAATAACTTAGACATCTTCTACAAATATATTTCTTAGCTCTAAATTTTGTTAATTGACTACTCACTAATTTACTTAAATCTGTTATCAATATATAATGACTATCATCTTCAACTTTATGAAAAAGCAAATCAATTTCAAGTTTTGCATTGTAAATTTCTGAAATTTGTAATGGAACAACTTTATTATCTTTGTCAATTCTATAAACATTTATAGACATTGAAGGGTAATTATATTTTTGGTCAAATGATCTGTTTTCAAATATTTTTATATCTTTCAAACTCATTGGATAATCAAAACCTTTAAATATTTCATCATTTAGGTATTTACTATATTGTTTTACCCTATGTGGATGATCCAATTTCTTCATTTCAAATCTATCTACAGCACATCTGATTGCATAAATAAAACAATATTCATCTGTATTTTTAAAATTAATACAACATTTTTTATTATTAATTTCATTAGGTAATTGAATATAAGAACCAGCATTCAATGCATTATTTTTACTTAATTTCAATTCTAGTTCAATACATCTTTTGAATGTCCAACCAGATCCTTTATTTGGATTATGTAACACTTCTCTTGAAATTAATTTACTAAACTGATCATCAATAAAGTCATCAATATTTAAAATATGACTGCTTCTTAAATGATAATAAATTTGTGTAGTTTGTATTCCAGAATCAACTAATGTTCTTTCATATTCACATGTCACAGACATCTGTCCTTTAATGTTTTTAAACTCTTGTTTTTCAATTAACTTTTTAATTTCATTTCTGTTTGATTCCAAATATTCAGGTATATCTAGATCTTCATTAGAACTGGTCAATGTATAGTCTTGGAAATATCCTTTAGAGGATGCCATTTCTTTAATATCAATTACATTTTCTTTTGGTATTGGTTTATTTTTAAAATGATCATTTAATAATCCACTTAATTCTTTTCTAGTTTTATTAGCAATTTTAATATTATTTTTTACTGCTAAGTTTTGAATATAATATAATGACCTATACCTTAAATTATTAGGATCTTCTTTTACTTTGTTTAATCTTTTGATTAACTCATCTCTAGATAAACTTTCATAATTTCTAACAGATAACTTATTAGCAATATTGTTTAATTTTTCATGGTTAAATATGAATAATTTGTTGAATTGTATGATTTCTTAATTTCTTTTAATTGTTTAGATTTTTATTTTTATAATCATGAATTTGATTCTTTTTACACCAATCTTTTAAATCATTTTTTTCTTTATCATATATCATTCTATTTTCTAAATGTATTTTAGAATTATAATGCCTGTCATAGTTTTACTTAATATAGTTTTATTACAATAAGGACATTCAATGTTGTTTTCATTAGGCATCTTTATTTATAAAGAAAAATTTTAGATAAAAAATTTTTGATTTTATTATAAACTTAATTTTGATGATATTTTGATCGAAAATGATTATGAAAACTTGTTAGCCACTTTATTTCTCTTCCACAATTACATATAGTTGGAACTACTGCCATTTCTTTGTAACATTCAATACAATATGAAAATTTTTTATCTCTATTATATACTGATTTATAAAATTTTGAAATGTCCTTAGTTTCTTTACAACTCTTACATTTCTTTTCTTTTATTTCAAAATTATTATCAAATTCTTTTCGACATTTCTTACATTGAGTATGTAAACCATCTTTTGTAAATTTATTTTTATGGAATTCTATAACATCTTTTGTTTTTTTACATATACCACATTGTTTTTCTTTTATTTCAATATTATTAACTTCTTTACGACAATTTTTACAAGAACTATGTAAACCATCTTTTTTTTGTTTTATCTTTAAAAAACTCTGTGAAATATTTGATCTCTTTACATTTGCTACATTTCTTTTGTCCTTCCATTTAGTATGAAAAATGTTTACAACAATGTTTTCTTTAATTCATAATCATAAAAACTTCCGATTATTTCTTCATTATTTAAATCTCTTATACTATATGTAACAGGATCTGTATTATTTATTCTATAGATTACAAATATTTCCCTAGACCAATTATTTTTATATTTATTTGAAAATGTAGACTTTTTATTTGAAATTCTAACCCTATCACCTATTTTAAATTTTGATTTTGCTACTATTTTTGGTGGAACATATTTAAAAACAGTTTCTTTTAAATCTTTTTCTGCTTCTTCATTCACTTCATTTGGTTTCATTTTTATAGTTGAATGATAAGAATTATTATAATCTTTAACAATTTTTGGTAAAATATTAATCCATTTAAAGTTTTTATTAATTTCAAAAAGAACTTTCATTTTTTTCATTTTGGGTTCTGTTATATCTTTCGATTATACTAGATTTTTCTTCATTTTCTGTGTGATAAAGTTTAATGTTGTATTTTTCTAAAATTTCTTTTAAATCTTTATTTAAAAATTCTAACCTTTATCAGTATGTAATAAATTTGGTGGTTTATGGCCAATTTCGATTGCATTTTTAATTATTTCTTCAAATGCTTTTGCAACATTTTTACCATCTTTTTTCTTTTAAGGTTTTGACCAAACATATTTTTAAAAAGTATCTATAACATTTAACATATATTTATAACCATTATTTTCTTTTTCATAATTTCTCATAACAATTAAATCAGCAGCCTATAAGTCATCAATGCTTAAAGTTATTATTTTTCTTTTTTCAAATTTTTTTCTAACAGGTGCATGAATTTCTTTTGCTTCAATTATTTGATCCTCTTTTTTAATTCTTTTTTAATAATTGGTTTCATTTCTTTTTTGATAATTTTACTTTTATTAGTTTTACAAATTGCACATTTTGTAGCTATTCTGAACAATCCATTTTTCATATCTACAATTTGTGAAGTGATATTTTTAGTTTTCTTTTTACATTTGTGGCAATGTATTAAATCATTTAAATGTTCCATTTAATTTAATTAATACATTGCTTTTTTCTTCTTCGAAATTTTTTATCTTAAATGGAGTTCTTAAAAGAATTGAATGATGTAGGTGAATTAAGATTTAAAGCATATAAACCTTTAAAAGATTTAGAACTAAAGAAAAAATACAAGATTATAAAATTGGAAAAATTGAAAGATAAATATGGTTATACAATTATTGCAGAATTAGAAGAATTTAAAGTACATTTGCCAAGTAGATTTTTAAATGTTTTTAATGATAAGAAGATTAAAGAATTTAACAAACTTGAAAATATTAATTTGATAGTTACAGAAATAAAGATTATTAAAGAAAAAGAATGTGCAATTATTAAATTTGAATAAAATATTATAAGAATTTCATTTGAATAAAATATTATAAGAATTTAGATTTCATTTTTTTTTTTTTTGGAATTAAGAATATTTATTAAATGTTTTGAGTGAATTATTAGATATTTTGAGTAAATTTAGGTAAAAAGTTGTGTAATAGTGAATGGAAAGTGTTTTGGTAGATTTATGGTATAAAGAACCATATGTCTCCTAATTTGGCTTAGGTGTTATACATTACTATCTACTAATATTTGTTAATACAAATTCTCGTATCAATATTCTCAAATTATTTTTATCTACAAAGAAGTTTTCTAATAACAAACAATTTAAAGAAATTCGTAATTTAACTGGCGAAGTCTTAAAACTGAATAATAATTATTCTGTCGTGTTTGTCTATATATAATATTTGTTAATAAAAATTCTCGTACCAATATTCTCAAATTATTTTTATCTACAAAGAAATGTTCTAATAATGAACGATTTAAAGAATTTCAATCGGACAAGTATTCGTGTGTATATTTTAAATAAATTTACTGTTAGGTTTCTAATGTGCTACTGTTTTAAAATTAATCAATTTTATCTTTTAGAAATATTATTACAAATGTTCTAATAAAACTTACAACAATTTTCAAAACGTAATCATTCCTTCCGAGGTTTTACACAAACATGACCTACTGTTGTGAAAAGTATAGATTTTTTATCGAGCCTCAAGATCATGTAGATGGTAGAGCCTGTAGAGTTTGTAATGCTTTTTCTTATTGTCACTGCAAATGTCGCCATTTTATGGAACAAAACTACAAAAACACCCAAAAACAACCTAGTAGCCAAAACGTTGCAAAACGTCTGTTCGATGGTATTGTTGGGTATTTTTGGACAAATAACACAAGACGGAGGAGTAACTAGAAGAAAGATTAGTGGAAGAAAAACTCCTCTAGTTCTTATACTAAAAACTATTTATGTTATTTTTTAGCATTTTAAATAAAGAATTGTTATTTACCACTTAATTTTGAATTATTTATGTCTGTTGTTTTTATTTTCTATTTTTGGTTTGTGACAGGAGAACGAACCAAATTTGTTCACTTATTAAAATGTTATTTTTTTCAATTTATTTAGACCCCAAAAAACTATGTTTACATTGAAAATGAAATACATATAACAAAAATCTGAATCAACGTAGAAAATAAGGTATAATTTAAAATTCTTTTTCTGTTTTATTATCAATATTTTGAAATATATTGAAACAATGTCTATCTGATGTCAAACAAAGGAAAATATTACATTGACTACACATAATTTTACACCTATGTGTACAACCTGGTAAACGACACCGATTACTATATTTTAATTTTTGAGGAATCGGTAAATGATTTTGTCCATCTGTTCTGTTTTCAATAGGAGGCAACGAAACTATTTTTCTTTTTTTAAGTGATTGTACAGTAGGTTCTAGAGAAGTTCTTTTGCGTTTGTTGTTTACAGTACTTTTCTTTTTTATAGGTTTACAACTAATTAAATATCTTCCTACATAAGTAATAAAATCGTGTGGTGTCATAACAAATTCATTTCTATATTCACAATGAGATTTGTAATCCAACCAACAATTGATTGTAATAAGTAGAAATAAATGTATGATGAATTTCACATACCAATGTTTAGTATTGAACTTCAATTTGAATAGATCAAAAATGTTTTGAATGTCTTTTACTTTATTCATACAAGTTTCATAATCATAAACGATTTCTGGATATTCAATTTTCATTAATTTAGTTCCATGGTGTGTAGATAATAATACTGTAAGTTTATTTTCATTTTTTGATCCAGTAAGACACATTTTATTATCTTTTCTTGTATATTCTACACTTTCACCATTACTAAGTAAATTTAAATCATCAAAAGAATTGATTGAACATTTTTTTATATTATTTAATTGTCTATTTACAAGTTTACTAACTGCGAACATATTACTGTCATGCAAAGTGTTTAATAGTTCATAATCGCTAATATTTTCATCAACAAACACTTGACTATATTGGGGGATGTTCTCACACAACTTCACTACTGACGTCAAGGGAGACTTTACTTCTTAAACGTCTATATCGAGAATTAGTCCTTCGTTTGAACTAATTGTAAGAAATTTTATACAAATATTATTTTTTGAAACATAAGATTTAATGGGACATTTACCAAAATACTCAATTAAATGTTCACTTATAAAATAATGTTTAGAATCTCTTTGGAATGACAAAAGTTTATGTCTAACACAGTCGATTATTGGTTGTATTTCCCACAATTTGTTTTTAGTAGTAGTATCATTATCATTAACCAATCGTAAATAGTTTCGTAACTTATACGATCTGTTTTTACTTAAACCTTCGATGTTGTGAAAATTTTTAAATTCTTTTTTCCAATAATGTTTTAACTTTACACTCGGTGAAACACACATTAGCAAATGTAAACCAATAAATGCTTTCATCTCGTCTTTTGAGGTTTGTAAATCCGCACCTTTTTTACATTTATAATTATCGTTTGTGTTTGCAGCAAGTTGTTCAAAAAATTCTTCATTAAAATATTCGTTCAAGTAATCCACTGGTGATTTATTCTCTTTTCCTTCAAATCTAAACGAGTCAGTACAAATTGAATCCATAATATATTCCTCTGGTCTTGGAAATTTTCGTTTTTCAAATAACTCGTCTTGAGGTTTTCTTTTTAATATCTTTCTTCTTTTTTGATCTTGAGGTTTTATAAGTAACGTATGCTCATTTTGTTGGGTATCTAGTGTATGCTCATTTTGTTGGGTATCTGTATCAGTCATTTTAGAGTTCACAAGCTAACGACCATTAAGACAATAAACAAATTAAACCGATACAACCTATTTATAGTAATATTTTTTTAAATTGAAAATGATAGATTCTGGTCTACATTATTTGTTTTTACGTGCGATTGTAGATTCACGCATTGATCCTGTATGGTTACAAGAATGTAATTGGATTAATTTAACTTGTAGTAATATTAAGAATAAACACCAAGTTCAGACCTATATGTACATTACTGACGATCGGAAAAGGGTGTTGTATGCTACAGATCATATATTTGCACATAGTTCGGAAAAAAACGTTCCTTGGTCTCAAGAATACATTAATTATTTTAAAGATTTATTGCCAGAAATTTTGACAAAAGCAACTACAATCTACACTGGTATGTTTATCAACGAATTTGTACACAGTAACACTCTTTACACATTAAGAGAATTTGTAAGAGGAAACGTGTATGACCCTAGAATAATTTACAAATATATTGACGGGGTTAAACAATTAATACAGCTCCATCTAATACCCTTTTGTTTTTCAGAAGATCTACTGCTTGTTGATCATGATATGGGGAATATTTTACTCCCATCTTCAAACTTTGTAGTGTCTACAGCATACCCTATTAAAAAAGAGTTATTTGTGTTATTTCGTCAGAGGTTGCACCCCGACACTGTAAAGTTACATCTAGATATAGTTAAAAAACCCAACAACAAAACCGCCAAATTGCAGATACTGGTCTCTACAATCCTGTAAAAATGAAACAGTTTTAGTAGGGTATAAATCCTTCGATTTGGCAATTCGAAGGATAAAATTTTTACGGCAAAATAGACGGTATGTAGGCTGTGTGTGTGTGTAGACCGGCCGGTGGGCGAGGTCCGAGGTGGCGACGTCGAGTTCTTGCACTTGTCGAGGTGATGGGTGGTCCGTGAGATTGAAGTCTAGCGCAATATGTTCGTCTGAAAACATGTTATGGGAATAAAGAAAGAAAAAAAAAGATGAATAAAGTAGTATACATTTATTTTGAAAAGTTACAGGAGCTGTGATCAGTTTTTGTACAATTCGCTATATGTGTTAATTTACGTTCGATGACTGCTGATAGGAGTGACGTCAGTTTCACAATGCGAGCTTCAAACCTGATTCGGTTGGCAGCAACAAAAATCCATGGGGAATTTCTGTCTTCTTCGTATATAGTATGTACTGCGGTGACTAGAGGATTGGAGAATTTCAAGCACTGCATAACTTGACAAGTTCAATATCGCAGATCTGTTTGGGCTGCTTTAAAAAGGTCTCCTCCGCTTCCTTTTCCGACTTCTGCCGCCTGTACTGAATGTACTTACAGAACGGTGAGTTGAACTCATGATCATGAGCTATGTCATCATAAGGTTCCCACCTAAATAAAATGACTCCACAGTAAACACACTTTGTGCTGTCCACAGTGTCGGCAATCCTTACAAACCCATGTTCGGCCAACTGTCGAGGAGTGGGTGTTGTATGTTTCCAATCAGTAAATGTCTTCTCACGCACCGATACCTCAGTCATGTCGATCTTGGACAAGTTTTGCATACACCAAGACGCCATTTTGCTAACATTGGTCTGTGTGCAGTTAAATCCAGAAGCGTAGACGCTATGCCAAAGACACGGAGGGTCTTCTTCTTCTTCGTCTTCACTGTTCTCAGTCGGGATTAGTTTCTCTGGCAAACGTGGACATCCCAATTCTTCCAAACTGAACACAACACGCCGGTTGTCAAACAGTCGCCCCAGTACCTTTGCTTTTTCCAGAGTCGACGTCTAGAGTAGTTCTATGTCAGCACAAGTGCTTTGCAGCGCTTCACCCAGCATCTTGTAGTCAGTGAATCCAGCATCAAAATCCAGCCCGTGATAGTGCTTACTGAGCCATCGGTTACGGCGCACAGTGTCATTCCAGCATGAAGGAGTGTTTTCTTTCGGTGGTCTAAAGATCCAGTGTTGAACACACATGGTTTCAACGTCTATAATGGAGAGCTCTTTGATTATAGACGTACCGTCCTGGGCGGCAAAAGCGCTAAAGTCGATGACTGCCTTCCTGATCATGATGCTGCTGCTGCACTGACTGTAGCGCAACCTCGCCCACCAATTTATAGCGCTAAGCCACGCCCTAAACAAGTTTGCGAACAAGATTTGTAGAGGGATCGTAGGTAAATGATTTATCGTGAATAATTAGACAGTAAGCGCAGGTGTTTTGAGAAAACTGGTTCGCTGCCTCAAAATCAATGCGTATATCAACTGGTGCGGATCTTAAGGTCTCGTTTTGTTTAGAGCAATCAATTACTACAATAGGCGCGATTCTTTTAAACAGTTCTTTGCTCAACAGTGGGCGCGTAATTGTTCCATAATAACTCTCTTGGAAACGAGTATACATGTCGTACAAAACTGCGTAATGATTGTTTCCAAAATCCAGTTTTAAATCCATACGGATACGAGATTGAGTTAAGATGTAATTTTAAATTGGTCAAATCACAATGATCAAAGTGAGCAGCATTCTTTTCCATTTCATTTCTTCGGCCAGTTTGAAAAGCCACGATCACATACCTTGGTTTTTCCAGTTGAGAAGCAGTCTTTACAGCCCACGTTTGCCGTGAAGTATTTGGCAGCGCTGGATACTCGTACAATTCCCATGACCTGTACTCCACAGGTATGCTAGTACCTCGACTCAAATACTTTAGCAGCTGTACACGCTGCTTATCGCTTAAAGTTACGTAAGGCATTCGCCAGTTTAACTTATCCAACTTAACCTTAATGGATTCCACAGTGGCAGTTGGTGAGTCCTTATCCCACATAACAGCATTCTTGTCACCAGAAGACCTAATTAATACCAGCTCATGGCGTGCATTCACCATAATCTTCTTATAATCTTCGGCAAAACCAAAAAGTCGGTTAAGAGGTATACAAAAGCTAAAGTTCCCCTTCTTGTCAACATTATCTTCATCAAGTCTGTACAACAGATTAGCAGACGTAGAGGCCCAACATCCGGTACTCTTCAGTTCTAACTCACTCAGTGACGCATACCCCTTTAGTGTAGTAGTAATACCAGGATTCTTCACCCTGTCAATCTCTACACCGTTCAATTCATACCGCATCTCGTCAAAGAGAAAAGCTATTGCGTTATTGACAAACTTTGTTGCGGCAGTAGCGTTGCCATCGCTTAAAAGTAGCTTACCCTCAACATATAGATAAGAAAGGGATGGTATTACACACAAATCCTGTTGCTGTATTGGTATACGTATTTCATCATTATTGTTCAAAGTCATTGAAGCGTAGGGAAGATGAGTATGCCACTCCATATGCGTGACCGTATCATCAAACGGCACACTCTGCATAATGTCCAACATATCGTTCATTATGTAATGGTAGTATATCCTAGGGATTGCAAGAATCTCCGATTTGTACGTGTTAATCGTTTGACAGATCGATTGTCACTAGTAAACTTATATCTGCGCGCCGCCATTAAATAGGTTGGCTTCCTACTCCAATAAACGAAACCCATTACTGCTTCCTTAAATGCAGCCGTATCGTAATACGTTCTCCACGAAAATTCACCAATTTACCGTCTTGATCGGTAATCCGCAGGGTGACGTTGTCAATATTATGCACGGTGACAGGTACATAAATGACTGGATTCGGGGTTTCTACCAATTTATATCCGGCCGGCACGGTGGGAAAGAATTGATAAATATCATGGGCCGGCATTCCATTAACATAAGAACCGGTGGCAATATTACATTCAACACGAATCGTGTTGATCCGAAAGATGTCCACCATTCCACTTGTAGCTACCTGACCGGGTTTAATAACCTCTTTCTTAAACCCCAGCAACCCACCAATCGAGTTCTCCTTTGTAAAGTCCACCAAAACCGAGGACTTGATGCTCGTTTGGAGAGTGCTGTTGCTCACGGTTATTCGTACGACAGGTCTGTTGGGTAACTTACTCAGTTCAGCCTGTATATAGGCAGAAATCTGATCAACACTATACGTACCCTCTGGTATAGAAAGTACCTCCCCATCGGCACCATAGTGAAGTAGATTGTTTGTACTGTCCACATTAGGTATTGAGTTGTAAGTCTCAAGACTAAGTAGACCCACTTCCCAAACGTCGTCATCCAAATGTATGGGTGGAAAAAATTCCGACCCAAGCTCCGATTTTGTTCCGCTGAAGGTAAGCGTCAGAGACATGACTGAGTAAAACACTCGCAAACATAGGTTAATAAGCAATTTATTAGGTCAGTAAAAATGCTAAACATAGGTGTCCACAAATCGTGCTCTCTGTGTGTACAGACTGGTAGCCAGTACGATTGTAGGATATGAAGTTGCCCTTTAGGTAGCGTTGCACTTCTACTGGAGGCTGCAGATCTCCGTAACTATCAAAGTAATCAACTCGATTGTCCTTTTTCTTGAAACAGACCCAGTGGGTGCCAGCACCACTGCTGCTGTCGAGATTCACAATGGTAGACTCATTTCTCCAAGGTCGTAATGGCAAAGCATCCCGCATAAAAACTCCTCTAAAATTAGGAATTGCAAAGAGCTGAGCGTAGAACGTTAAATCCTTGTCGTACAACGCACGGTTGGGCAACAACTTTAATAGTTTTTTCGCACCGCTGAGTAGGGTGTCATGTAGAGACCAAGACCCTTTCGGTATGGTTGTAAGTAGAGTCCTTTACCACGTCGTAAAGCAATCGCTTCCATAGTCTCATTGTGACGTTGATGCTCTGCCAGCCTTTTTGAAGCATCTTTAATTTCAGCAATGGTCTTGGCCACTCCGGCTGCACCTCCTGCCAAACTGCCAATAGCACTAAGGCCAGCAAATATCGGCAGTAACGGTAGAACCCCTCCACTTTTTGGCAACGCCAAGACACGTTCTTTTTTCATTCTCCTAAAGTTGTTGCTGCCACCACTATGCTTCTTCTTTAGCCGCGCAATAGCGTTCAAGGCTATCTGCGCTGTACGTTTCAACGTCTTACTGCTGTTGTCCTTTCTACCAATTCCAGAACCACGTATGGCCGCCCTAGCGTGGCTGACTATCTTTCCAAAAGTCAATCCCTTCTTCTTCTGTTTCCTTCTCCTTATACCACTACCCATCGCTGTTTTCGCCTTCATAGCGTTTGTCACAAACCAAGCTGCTGCCTTCTCCCCAAACGGTACGTCTCCCGTCTTGTAACGTCTCCAAGCCTTATCTGCCAATACGCGATCCGCCTTGTGTCGTGACTCCAAATCCTTGTGTCGACTGTAAGCGATGTCGTGTTCTTTGCACGCCTCGTCTAGCGGGTTAATACCACGGTCACCTCTTGCTAAACGCTCCTGGAGCCTTGTGCCTGGACCACAAAAGTTATAACCGCCCAAATGCAGTTCAAAAGGAAGCCTGTTGATTACACTATTAATCAGTCCTCTGCCTCCGTAGCGCGGTTTTCTCATAATGAAACAACTTCTACAAGACTAGCTCTTTATATAGGAGTGGCATCAATCCTTGCAAATCAGTGTAACGATGAAATTCAAAAAGCAAAGTACTACATTCGCCATAAACACCGATGTGCTGGACGCTTTACTAAAAAAGAAGCAGTCCACCTCCAAACATGGGCCACTGTTGCCGGCAAGCATTCGTTGCGTCATATGTGGACCATCTAACTGTGGCAAGACTAATTTAATGTACAGACTAATTGTTGACCCTTTGGGCCTTAAGTTTGCCAACCTGTACGTGTATATTAAATCATTACAACAGCCGAAATATCAACTGTTGGCACAAATGTTCAAACTAATACCGGAAATTGGTTACTTTACATACAGCGACAGTAAAGATGTGCTTGACACTTCGCGCCCAAATTCTGTAATAATATTTGATGACGTAGCTAGCGATGGAAGTCAAGAGCAAATGAAACGTTTCTTTAGCATGGGTAGACATATGAACACGGATTCTTTTTACCTTACTCAAACGTATGCACGCCTACCCAAACACTTATTGCGAGACAATGTGAACCTTATTATGCTGTTCAAACAGGATGAACTGAACTTGAAACACGTGTACAGTGATCATGTAAATGGCGACATGACCTTTGATCAGTTTAAAGAACTATGCAAAGAGTGCTGGGAACGCAAATCACCCTACGGATTTGTCACCATCAACAAGGACTGTGAAAAGAACAATGGTCGCTACAGATGCGGTTTAGACACGTTCATTAGCGATATATAAAGGACTCAAGAGCGCGTGCTTGGCTCATTTTAGCACAATGAACAGACGTGTCGAAGAACTTAATCGAGAGCGAAAAGTAAAGGAGGAACTTATCAAAATGACTAGTGCGGTACGAAAGAAATATAAAGATCTGATGCGCAGCACTGACGATATGACACGGTATTTTGAAGAAAAGGCCAAGCCGATTGTACTGCCGCTACAGAAAACTGTACAAGAAGCATTACAAAACGTCCCACCACCACCACCACCACCACCGTTTAGTGTAAAAAAGGAGATAAAAAAGGAAGCAAAGATTGAAGAGGAAGAAGAAGAAGAAGAAGAAGGGGAAGATTTAAACAAAACTATGGATACATCGACGCAGACGGATGTGGATGTAATACCTATTGTACGGGCATACTTGAAAAAACTATCTGATCCAAAAGAACGTACCCAGCTCGACAGTACGTACGGTGTAAGAGCAGATGGTAGGGGAGGAACTGTAATTGGCAATTCCAAGATTGCTTTCGAAAAGTTACAAGTCATTGTGCGAAACCGCAAGTACAAGGCTACAATCGGCTTGTTGGAACTGTTGTTTAAACAAAAGCCAAACAAGGATCTACTTGACGTAGACGATTTGAATGCATACAGAGAAATCCTAAAGCTAACAAATGCGCACCGGCAAATGTATTCTGCCGAAAAGCCAGTAAACCGCAATAAAGGTAAAAAGTACCTGTCTGTAGTCTCTGTCCTATTTCCTACGCGTCAAAAGACAGAGGAAAAAATACAGGAGGAGGAAGAGGAGGAGGGGGAAGCAAAAGGTTCACTTGGTAAAGGTATTGCACAGTTTAATGTTAACAAACTGGTAAACAGACTTAGACTACTTATGATGTCACAAAAAGCCGGCCACACCGCTCATAACGAGGAAATTGAACATATAGTAAACTTGTTGCGTTTAAATAGAATAATTGAATAACTTAAAGTGTCAGACAATGGAAGTTGCTCGAAGAGGCATTATCAACGAGTTGCACAAGCCGGCCAGAAAACATTTTATTAGACGCAAAGTTTACGTCAAGGGTATTGATGATTTGTGGCAGGCGGACTTGTGTCAAATGGATCTTTATGCACGCTTTAACAAAGGGAACAAGTACATATTGACTGTGATTGATGTATTGTCCAAGTACGCTTGGGCAGTACCGGTACGTGACAAAAAAGGAAGCAGCGTAACAGCCGCCATGCGTACAGTTTTGAAACAAAGTCACCCTCGGGTGCCAGTCAATTTACAATGCGACAATGGCACAGAGTTTTACAACAAAGAGTTTCGCAACTTGATGAACGATCATAGTATAAATCTATATAGCACGTTTACACACTTGAAGGCATCTGTAGTGGAACGTTTTAACAGAACCTTAAAGTCATGGCTTTGGAAGGAGTTTAGCTTACAGGGAAATTACAAGTGGCTAGCACTACTGCCACAACTTTTAAAACTATACAACGCGAGAGTCCACAGGTCTACTGGAATGCGACCTAAAGACGTGACAGCAAAACATGAAAAACACTTAAAAAATAAACTAAACCCTCGATCTGTTTCCCATAAAATGAAGTTAAAAATCAATGATGTTGTAAGAGTATCAAAGTACAAGACACTGTTCAATAAGGGATACACGCCATCTTGGAGTACAGAACTCTTTACCATTTATCGAGTGAAACCCACTAAACCTCCAGTCTACTATTTGCGCGACTTAAAAGGTGATGATATTAAAGGAGCTTTTTACGAGGCAGAGTTGCAGAAAACAAACTATCCAGACACATATTTAGTGGAAAAAATTCTCAAAAGAAAAGGAAAAAGAATGTACGTTAAGTGGCTTGGTATGAACAGCCGCAGTTGGATATAATGCAACGTAGGCTAGTAATATATTCAGTCTATATTCCGCAATGAAACAGCATTATCTGATCGACAAGTTTGGACGTTCAATGTCCATTATTTACGAGGAGGAGGAGGAGGGGAAGGAAGAGGAGCCAAGTGGAGTACGTACAATTAGTACCCAGACTGTGGACAGAGGTTACTTGGAAAAACTGTACGTAAGTCGTAGCGAACTATCGGATAAACTTGTGCAGTTAGAACAGCGTTTACGTACACTTGTCAAGACTATTACAGACGCGATTGGAAACGAGAATATAAAATTGAATTTAAGAAGAGTGCTTGAAGAAGAGATTCTCAAACAAGATCAAACTATAAAATAATTGTCTCTCATCGACCATTGTCACTTTCATGCGAGCATTAATAGACAAATTTGGTCACCCGCTTAAGCGGCCAAAGAATGAGGAGGTGATGTTACGGGCCGAAGATGGTGATAGATTACTAAGTACAGGTTATGTAGAACAATTTTATGTTAGCAAAACAGATTGGCCGATCAGTTACTTTGGTTAGAAGTACGTTTACGTGAGCTTGTAAAACGTTTAGCGCAAGAAATAGATTTAGAGGAATATCTGCAGCAGCTCATACCAAGGCTGTCTGGTGACTAAAGGTCATCTAGGGCGTGGTTAGCCTTGACGGTCTACCTCCTGGAAGGTGTCTGCAACAGCTCAAGGCTGTCTGGTCATCTAGGGCGTGGTTAGCCTTGACGGTCTACCTGCTGGAAGGTGTGCAACCGGTTAGAGTACCTTGGCCTTGATAAATACAGGTGAGGTGGGGGATATGGTCTAGCGTCAGTCATGGATCCGACACCACGCACACTGCCTGCAGCACGCAAAGATTTGAACAAAGTAGTGAAACAACGTCGCAAAAGTAAGGCAGTCGAACTACCATCATCATCATCACCGGTTATGGATGTGGAAATGTTACTAGCAACGCTTACAGATGACAATGCTCAACCTGCACCACCACCACCACTGCCTCCTCAAGTGAACTACTACACCTACAAGCATCAAACTCCGCCACCACCGCCACCAAAACCATGGGAACCACGTCTACTTTTACGTCAAGCCTACAAGGTAGCCGCAGAAGCTTTCGCAGTGGTCGGTCTTGAGTGTGCTGGAGACTACAATCCATCTATCTACCTCGTAAATGGGCAACAACACGCCAACCTGACCTTTGAAGACCTGATTGGACTACGCAGTAGTGCTGTACTGAACACAGTAGACCGCTTCTTTGAAGAAGGCGTACGATTCTATCCACTCTATTTGAACGGCATATGTCTGGAGCCGGCGGCAACAACGGATACGAGTTTGGTGGTTCGCAACTTTAGACAAACGATCACTGAGCCACCAACGCCTTTGATGTCAGCCAATCCACAACCGATTCCGTTTACCTCCGCTGGATGGTCGGCTCTCAAACGTATGTTTCCCTGCATAGAAGCATATCGCTCAGTCATAGCCGAATGGTCGCCCATAGTTCAACAATTGGTACATCGCTATGGACGTTACTTTACCCGTAGGTACAAGCCATTACCTAATGTCAGAGGTGGAAGTGGTACACTAAGCCCTGAGGTAATACAACAAGTGTCAAACGACCTGCCGAAATTCCTGCAAGATCTCGACGAAAAACGTCTAAAAGTAGCGGCTGCTGTTTCAGACGATTACGATGACAACTACTGGTCACCATCTACTGCTACATCGATGTGGATAGATTCAGAGGTGCGACGCTATTGTGTTTTCTAACCTAATAGATTTTGTACTTAACAATCTAAAATACTGTAACAACTAATTACTTTACTTTGTACAATAAAATAACTTATTCTTAAACTTTGTCTTATTGATTATTTGCATATACCTCGTTGTGTAGTAAGGTTGATGGAAGAAGAAGATTTTGTAAATGTGGTAAAAAGCAAGAATTTATTAGCAAGGTAAGTACTTACATAGTAAAATTTTACAGTAAATGTTTTTCACTTATTTACATTTGGTAGAGCAGGAAAGTTAATACTAATAATTATTGACAATGCTATTAATCCGATGTAAATAACAAGTAAATCTAAGTGTAACATTTAAGTTGAAAAAATAAAGTCATATTTACAAATTGATTGAAATCATAACAAATTTAGAGTTTAACGGAGAATTAAAGAAAAAAAAAAAATAAGTTTAACAATACATCGGATACATATAATCAAACAGTTGAGTTAAAGGTAATGTTACACGGTGTGTTAAAGCTAAATGTTAATTTAAGAAAATATTAATTCTAACAAAGACTATGTACATAAAAGCAAGTATACAACATGTAAACCTAAGTGTGACATTTAAGTTGAAAAAATAAAGTCACATTTACAGATTGATCAAAATCATAACAAATTTAGAGTTTCACGGAGAATGAAAGAAAAAACGTTTAACAATACATCGGATACAAATAATCAAACAGTTGAGTTAAAGGTAATTTTTCATGGTGTATTAAAGCTAAATGTCAATTTAAGAAAATATCAATTCTAACAAAGACTATGTACATAAAAGCAAGTATACAACATGTAAACCTAAATATTTAAGTTGGAAAATAATTCTTTCAGTCTTATTTACAAATTGGTCTAAATTAGAATTATTGATAGGTTTAGAGTTTAACAGAGAAGACGAAAGAAAGAATATGTTTAGAAGTAACAATACATTGAAATACATGTGATAAACAAATTTAGTTAAAGGTATTTTTTTTTGAAAGATTTTGTACATGGAAAGCGAGTATGCAATTATATTTACACTTTATACAAGATTGGTGTGTGTTGTTAGTGTACGTAAGCGTCATATATTTGATTGCTGTCATAGTATTCAGATTCACTTCCATGGTCGGTGTCCTCATCCGTATCGTCCATATCGTGCATATGAGTGTTGGCACAACATTTGTCATAGTCGTACAGTTCAAAAAGTGGGGTCAACACACACCAATCACACCAACCTCGTCTAGAACGTAACGTTCGTTTTATAAGCCTCCTGGGATTTTTTGTTACGTAGTGTCGTGTTACATTGTAAAATGTCCAGTTTTTTACTGTTCCAATAGTCTTCGTAGTCTATGTCCAACCAGCTTTTGTTTTGTGGGGAGCAACATGTTAGGAAACAATTGCGACAAAGCAATAGTGGGTCACAGTTGTTGATCCTAAATTCGTAGTGTTCAAAGTAAATGTGTGCCGAGTAATGACTGTATGGACTGGGCCAGTAGTCTGGATAAATGTTGAGTGGATGGTTAGTTATCATTACAAATTCCTCTTTGTCCAGTAGACTTAGTTCATGGTAGCGGTACTCGTAAGTGTAAGGGTCGTCTGGCAGTACAGTTTCTCGCATCCATTTTCTCTTTAGTCTTGGTCTTAGGGTTCTTTGAATAGGTAAAGGTAACAAGTCGAATTCTTTAGGTACGTCTAGTGAGATGTCAAAAGCGTTACAAGTAGCTAGTGAGGCCAAGTCAAATAGTCCTTGTGGTTGTCTAATCATAGTGAGTATCAACAGTGGTGTCCTCCTCACCGAGTGTGTAGTGTCCGTAGGGTAGGGTACGTATTCCACAATCTAATATCTGTCTTTTGTCGTCTTCAGCCGACAAAGACTTTTTAACTATAGTTGTGGAAACTAAACGTCCCGACTTGCTACGGATAGTGTTAAAGTGAGCCTTTTCACAAACATCATTTGAAAACAATGTACTTTTGTAGTGATGAAATCGTATGCTCTTTTCCACGTAACTACCCTTAATGCCTTTTGCTCGCAGCTTTTCTGTATTGTTTGTAGAGCTAAAACGGTAAGCATACATCTTAGGTCTTAGGCCTACAAATTCATACATAACGCGATGTTTACACTCATCCTTAAATGTACCTATCTTACCCTTGTTTGTATCGTCTCTAAGTGGATGATCATCAGGGTATACTGATCTGTCTAAGTGTTGAGACAAACTAGGTTCTAACATCAAGGCGTGTAAGTCTTTCTCTGTGGTAATGTAGTAGATAAGGCCATCAGTATCAATGTAGGCTAATTCAATCTTACCAATTGGTTCCTGAAAATGCTTCTGCATTACACTGTAGTGAAATTGGTACATGTGTACCTTTGAAACATCCAATACGGTCATTCCAACATAAATGGGTTTGTCCATCTTGACATTATTTCTCCTCATTTGCACAGCCACAACATTTTCTGATATTATTTTTCTCTCAACAAAACGAGTTTGGCGTACAAGCTTTTGATATTGTTTGTCCGTGGTAACAATTCTAATATCCACTCTGTTTCGAACATTCTCCATTGTCTTGCCATAGCAAGCGTTATTCATTAGTTTGTAAAATGCTTTTAAAAATTCACTACTTGCATTAGCTCTCTGGGCTGCGTTATATTCAATAAATTTCTTCATCCACGAAGATTGGGAAAAGCGAAGAGCTCGATGTACTTTGGTCACCTTCAGACCAAGAAGTACGGCCTGTTGGAACACAGTGTAATGAGCTACGTACCGCTTTTTGTTGTAAAGTGTAGCAAGCAGCTTTTTATTTCTACCCCCCGGAGGGACCATTACCTCAGGCATCAAGGGTAGATCTTGCAGCTTGTCGTGTACAGATACGGGAATTTCTACATCACAGTCCAATACATAGCCGTACGGTGAGTCAACTGGTAATGAAGACCAGTCAGGCACTGTGTCTGTCCATTTAAAGTCACCGTACGGTAATGGAGAGGTCATCGCGTGGCCATATAGGTTCACACAATCTAAGTATAATAGGTAAGTGGTCTGTTTGTCAGGTTTGAAGTCACTCTGATCTTCCAACAATTGATTATTTGCTTTGGCATAGCGCAAGTTACACTGCACTAGCCCACCTCTTATAGCAGATTCAATCATTAGCATTTGATCAGAGTCTGTAATTAGTTCTAGTGACATTTTTGTCATCCGTAACATTGCGCTAAATGCTAAACCTGGGGCCGTATAGTGATGGCAACAGTCAATTTTGTATGACTTTAAACAAGCGCTACGGAAAGAGACCAGCGCGTCCATCAGCAGACATACGTCTAATTTTAGATAGAAGTCATGATAGTCACCAAATGTCTTCATATTTAGACTATTCCAAACGGTGGTGGCTTTGTCATAGTCTGTTGCACTTATGTGCTCATCATTGAGGCGGTTATAAAACGCTTCACGCGAGGGTAGTCGAGGTTCATCAAATACGGCTGAAGACGTCACATAGTCGTAAGGATACAGGCCTTTCTGTCTGATCAGGTGTACTTGAGAAGGTTGTACTAGTTTGGAGCTTTCTACCAATTCCACAGTAGTCAGTCCATCGGCCAAAGTTGCAAGACTGGCGGACATCAGGCGGTAAGAATCCAAAAACCGTATCCAAATCTGACCCACTCGAACAGAAACAGAAATGTACTTTTCGCTGTTTGAGGGGATTACTTTTACCTCACACCCTCCTAATACGTTGAGATTTTTCAAAATAAAGGCCTGATCATAGTTACTAAAATTGTGGAAGTACACTGGTATGAAGTTAGGTGTACGACAACGTAGGTTGCAACGGTTACATAATGTGTGTCTGTATGCACCTGTTATATGGCAATGGTCCAGTGTTTTTCCACCGTACTCTTCCGAAGTCTCGTTAAAAGACCGCTCACAGAGGTCACAGTTAGTTTTCGACTTGTGAAGCTCGTCCTCGGTCTTAGTCAATGGAACTACTGGAAGTTTACGGTTATACAGTACTTCTACACGTTGAGCTAAGTCTTTTATATGTAATAAAAACTCTTGACCGGAATTGTTTGATCGTCTCAAGTAGGGCAAAGTTGATATACCAAACTCACTTAGCAATGTTTCGGGTAGTATCGACTTTACAAGTGTGCAAAAACTGTTGGGTTCATGCGTTTGATATGCGTTGTCAGTACTTGCTGTAGGCAGTAGCGTAGCCTCAAAGTCAGCACTTACTATTATAGGTACTGGAATCTGAGTCTCGAAGTTTGTAAACGTCAGTTGATTGTCGTTTATATGTGGAAGGGACACCTGACACGGCTTGTGTTTTCCACAATAAGAGGTATGTTCAACCAACCATGATTTACTACAATTTCGTGACTCTCTGTATGAAAAGCACCGTTTGCAAACAGTAATTTTATTCGATCCTTTAGCCACTTGAGGTTTAACTAATTTTCCAAAGTCCGTGATGAGCACATAGTGTGACATTTGGTTGTTTTTTATCCACAAAAGGTCTGTATGATCATCTAGTTCTCGGTCTGCTATTCTATACGGAGCTATTTGATAGTCTGAGCCCACTTCAAACACATTTACACTACACCCCGGGTTGCGTTTCTCAAAGAGGTGGATTTGAGATGGAGACAAAGGGAAATGTAAACCGTCAAAGTTATATTTGTTTTCTACCTGAGTAAAAGAATTTTCATCTAGTTTCACCTGGTCATAGTCTACGTTTTGTGGGAGTGATTTTGCCAGTAAACAGTACATAAAACATTTGTCATCGTTATTTTGAATGTTTATTGTAGCTTTTCTACATCTGATTTTTTTTGGAAGTACACTAGTGTTCTTCCCAGGAGGCTTTAAATGACTAAATAAACTTACGTGTAAAGTAAGCGAAGTTGGTGCCACTAGTCCCCAGCCACTGCCCTTTAACTCGGCCTCTGACGATTCTAGCATCAACTTCTCGGCATCTTGTTGCATCATGTCTTCCAGATTTTTTCTTGGAGTGGATGGTTTTTGTAGAGGTCTTGAAATTAGAGATGTCTTGTATATCCTCTGGATGATCATAGAGACACTCGACTACAATGTTATACTTGACAGATGTACCGTGTGCAGAACTTTCGTTGGTAAGAAGTTTCATCAGTAGAGGATGTGTAGCGTGTAGAAAAGATGCGAGGTCCTTGTAATAACAATCTGTATTTTTAATGGTGTAATCCTTTGCGCTTGAAAGGAACTTCTTTATCTCCCAGTGCAACTTGGGTGGATGTTCTGGCGTGGCGGATGATGATGATGATGCCAACAGCAGCAGCAATTGCAGATGCAGAAGCCTTTGGTAATTGTTTTTGTTTCTTGGCGGTTGGTTGATTTGATGATGATGACGATGAAGAGGGTGATGGTCTCTTGTGGTTGGAATGCCCTCGTGAAGACTTTTTTACAGGTGGTTGCTCGGTGATGTTGCTAGTAGACTGTATGGGTAGGCCTGCAGGATGATGTTGAGGTGAAGTCTGATACTGTTGTCCAAGCCGACTTGCCGATGATAATAGCTGAATTGCCATACATATAAGGTTGTGTCGGGATCTAGCCTCTTCTGTAAGGAAATAGGCCTCTCGGCACGTTTCGCATAGCAGATACATCGTGCTGGTTGCGACTGTGCCAATAGCTGTTTCACGGGCTGCTTTTTATACGATTTTGGGCGTCGGCTTATCCTTCGGACTTGGGAGTTTACTACGTGTGTGTACGTGTACCACACCCAATACCAGAGAAACGTATAAATTGAAGGCATCTCGGTAGACGGCTCAGTTGTTGTGCTACACTCTGTCACAGTACTGCTTGGGTAAGTGGGTGATTGGTGTAGTTAATACAACTAATGGCATGCCGTAATGTCTAAATTACCATTGGCTAAGTTTGTGATTTATACTAGGGCTCTTTTTTTTTTTTTTTACTAGAACCGACCATTTAATACTACTGCTAAATTACTTCACTTATTGATTAAATGGAATTTTTTTAAATCTCGTAATTTATCGCAAATTTTAATTTTAACTGTAGATTAAGGTAATTCTATTCATGCAGTATGTAATTTGCAAATGTTAATACTTACATAGTATGGGTTAGGTGTTTGGTTTTGTAAGTGTACTGTTTAAGGTTATACTGTGTATGTGTGTGTGTCTTTAATAGGCTTTTATTAAGTTTTGTATGCAATAATATATTAAGCTAATTATTAGTTTAAGTACCTACATTAGTGCCGTTGTTTATCATATTTTTCATGTTATGTAAGGATTGTATTGTGTTATAAGTTTAATTGCGAAATATTATTGGGTTGAGTGAATTGTTATTGTTTCTGATGCTGGTGGATGGAGTTAGAATAAGGTGTGTGCGTTTGGTACATAAATATTATATTTAATATGTTAAGCTAAAGTTATTTTTATCGATTTTGTCTCTCAGTTATGTTATTGGGTGAATTGTTGTTGTTTCTGATGCTAGTGTGTAAGGTTAGAATAGGGTGTGTGCGTTTTGGTAGATTAAAATGTTATGTACAATAATATGATAAGCTAAAGTTATTTTTTATCGATTTTTCGTTATAAGTTATGTAGAAATTGTATTACATGATATGTTTAATTGCTAGTTATTATTAAGTAACTTGTTGTCACTTTTACAGTTGCTATTAGTTGTGAGAATTGGAATAAGGTGGTTGTTTGGTTTATGCACTTTTCTTATTAGAAACTGTACAAATATTATTATGTTTAACTTGCTTTAAGCTTATACTACACATATGTTATATATGAACATTGTGTTAACCTTATTGTTATTTTATATATACTTACTTTCCTTGTATAATATGTTGCACATGAACTCACGCAAAATTTTGGTTTACCTTGATGTGAGTTGAAGTATTTATAGATTACTATGAGGTTGCATAATAGTTGCTTACTTAAGCTACTCACACATATATGGTGGGGACTTGATGAAGGGTTTTACATGTAATGAAATTAACTACTTGTGTGTATATATATTTATTTTTAAAACTAATTTTCTCTTTTATTCTTGTCTTCTTCCCTTGAGGGCTTTATTTTGGCCGTAGGCCTTTTGTATGGTGTTGACGATGATCTAGGAGGTTCCACCTCTTTTAAATAGATCTTAACAGTCCCCACAGCTTGTGCTATAAAGGCAGCTGTAACACAAACACACAACATTGTTATTTAAAGAATAAGCTAAATGGTATTTAGTTTATAGCAATGTTCTAATCTACTAATTTTTTCGTTTGGTGCTTTTTTTTTTTTTGTGTCGGGGGTTATGTATGAATGATTGGTGATGTGTTGTTATCTAAAAAGGCATGACTTTATTCTAGAGATTTTACTTTGTGACTACCAACTAAGCAGTATGTAATATGTTATTATCTAAGATGTACAGCTTTAGGGATTTGTGACTGACCAGTGCTTAACTATGATATTATAACTTAACACATTTATGTTGGGCTGTAGTAAAAAATGTATTGTGATATATTTACCTAAGACATATAGCTTTAATTTATAGTTTTATTTGTGACTAACAGTGCTTAACTAAGATATTATAACTTAACACATTTAAAAATTTATGTTGGGCTGTAGTAAAAATGTATAGTGATATATTTACCTAAGACATATAGCTTTAATTTATAGTTTTATTTGTGACTAACAGTGCTTAACTAAGATATTATAACTTAACACATTTAAAAATTTATGTTGGGGCTGTAGTAAAAATGTATAGTGATATATTTACCTAAGACATATAGCTTTAATTTATAGTTTTATTTGTGACTAACAGTGCTTAGGCTACGAAATTATAACTTAACACATTTAATATTTATGTTGGACTATAGTAAAAATGTATAGTGATATATTTACCTAAGACATATAGCTTTAATTTATAGTTTTATTTGTGACTAACAGTGCTTAACTAAGATATTATAACTTAACACATTTAAAAATTTATGTTGGGCTGTAGTAAAAATGTATAGTGATATATTTACCTAAGACATATAGCTTTAATTTATAGTTTTATTTGTGACTAACAGTGCTTAACTAAGATATTATAACTTAACACATTTAAAAATTTATGTTGGGCTGTAGTAAAAATGTATAGTGATATATTTACCTAAGACATATAGCTTTAATTTATAGTTTTATTTGTGACTAACAGTGCTTAACTAAGATATTATAACTTAACACATTTAAAAATTTATGTTGGGCTGTAGTAAAAATGTATAGTGATATATTTACCTAAGACATATAGCTTTAATTTATAGTTTTATTTGTGACTAACAGTGCTTAACTAAGATATTATAACTTAACACATTTAAAAATTTATGTTGGGCTGTAGTAAAAATGTATAGTGATATATTTACCTAAGACATATAGCTTTAATTTATAGTTTTATTTGTGACTAACAGTGCTTAACTAAGATATTATAACTTAACACATTTAAAAATTTATGTTGGGCTGTAGTAAAAATGTATAGTGATATATTTACCTAAGACATATAGCTTTAATTTATAGTTTTATTTGTGACTAACAGTGCTTAACTAAGATATTATAACTTAACACATTTAAAAATTTATGTTGGGCTGTAGTAAAAATGTATAGTGATATATTTACCTAAGACATATAGCTTTAATTTATAGTTTTATTTGTGACTAACAGTGCTTAGGCTACGAAATTATAACTTAACGGTATTATACACATTTAATAGTTGTATAGTGATATATTTACCTAAGGCATATGACTTTGATTTGAAGTTTTTATTTGTGACTAACGTGTAGACGCTTGCTTAGACTATGAAATAGGAACTTTACAGTATTATGCACTTGAATTATAGTTAAATGGACTATGGTGGAAATTTGTTTTGTATAACTGGTGTTCTGTAATTTTATTTTCTCATGTCATTTTAGCAGTTACGGTTTTATACAATGTCATCTAGAGATATTTAGTGATACTATAGTACATGTATTTTTTTTTTACGCTAATTTCCTAACTAGGGTTTTAATTGTGTGAGTGTGATTGGGTTTGTACATGTAGTTGGTAATATGTTATCATCTAAAGGATACAGCTTTAGAGGTTTTTAATTTGTGACTAACCGGTTTAAATGCTTAGACTACTAAATGAACACTCAACAATATTGTACACATTTTAATACAATTATATTGTTATGTTGGGCTATGGTGTAAAATATATTTTTTAAACTTTCTTATCTTTACATTTACCAATTTGCTAATTATTTTCTTGTTACTTTTTGCAGAAATATGAGTCTTGTTAGCCGACTTTCTGTTCTTGCGGAGCAAGATTATACCGAAAAGGTCGAGGCAAGGCAACTTCAGAAGGACCGACTATACGCAATCGTGTCGGCTAAAAGGGTTCAGACGAAATATGGACAGACAATAATGGTGAAGATTGAGACGCCAGAGGGGGAGCGGGTTTTGTTTCTGCCAAAGAGATTCAACGAAAACCTGACAGATGCTGACATTCAGCAATTGAACGAGGAAAAGGCTTTTAACTTACAGTTTGTGGGGATGAAAGGGAATAGCCCAAGTATTATAATATCTAAAGTTTAAATATATATGTTCTTAAATAATACTATTGTTGTACTTACCCGCTGTATTGGGCGGAACCTGGTCCTCTTCTTCATCCCAGACCATCAGATTGTCAGCTATGGTTCTCAGCTGACGTAACAACCGTTGCGTTTGGTAGTTGGATCGGGGCGCAAACTTCACAACAATCTCTGCCATGACTGCAGTTTAGCATTAGAAGTGCACTTATTTATACTTACAATAAGTATACAACAGTAGTTGTTGATCTTCACATTCTGTTATGTAACAGTTATGTAACAAGTAAGATCAACCGATCAATAAAATTGTCTGTCGACCTTAACATTTTACATAACCCACCAAACCCAACCGGGAAATGTCAGGTGCAAGGTCTCGCAGACATCGGCTGCCGGCACCAGGAAATGTCTCAAGTGCAAGGCCTCGACGTCGCCACCTCGGACCTCGCCCACCGGCCGGTCTACACACACACACAGCCTACATACCGTCTATTTTGCCGTAAAAATTTTATCCTTCGAATTGCCAAATCGAAGGATTTATACCCTACTAGTTTTGTACAAAAATAATCGACAAAGAGGCCGCTATTGATAGGGTACACTCTTTCAGTTCTTTGACTATATTTTCTATCTACGGTAGCGGTATATTGGAAACTCAATAAACAATATATCAATTATGCAGAGAAAAAACGAGACCTAAAAGAAAAAGTAAAAACATACCACATCTAACGAGATGTTTCGGTATATGTTCACACGCTGTAAACCATTTGGCAGAAAATATATTAAAAGAAACAATACACAACTACGTTTGTGTAGAAATAAAGCAATATCTCATACAAAAACTTAAAAACAACTCTAGTTCTCTAAAATTGTTACTCTCAATTGTTTATCAGATTTACAAAAAATTTCTTTTGTTTAGACCCCCCCTTTATAAAACAATCATAAGTGCGTTATTAGGGTTTTAA
>JAQJVL010003692.1:0-56515 GCA_035578905.1 Stictocephala bisonia | reverse complement strand
ATTTATATGAAAATATATACTATTTTTTATTAATTTTTCTCAAAACGTCAATCGTCATGAGTGAATATGAATTTTGAATGACTTTAATGAGTGTAGTCATTGTTAACAACTAAGTATTCCTTGTTAATTAATAAACTATAATAGATTTAAAAATATTGTTTTAGAAAGTAATATACACCAAATACATATCATATACTGCAAAAAAAATAAAATTTATTACGTTACCGTCTCCTTAAATTGTATTGATTATATTACTTAGAAATACAATATTTGAAACCAATATTGTAAAATTGTTTTCTCATTCTTACTAATTTACTTTTACCATTTCAGGATATCTAATCAAAATTTTGAATAATTTATAAGCCATACTTGAGAACATTTTGAGATAATGTTATTTATTTTGAAGAGGTCGTTTTTTAAGTGCAAAAATAGTATATTAATAATTGCAAATTGAAGTGGTAATACATTGTAAGATATTATGTATATTATGAAACTGTTTAAAAATGAGCAATTATTAATCAATTATTCAGTGTGTTTTAAATGAAATTTGGCAATAGCTAGTTAATTATTAACTAATAACATTTTCACTAATTATTAAATTATATATTAATAATAACTATAATAATAATAATTATAATAATATCTAATTCGATAATAATTAATAATAACTAATAACATGTTCGCATTTAATATTCTAAAGCAATATTTAATGTAGACAAGTAAAACTAAAAGAGATCAAGGGATACAGTTTCTCGTGGTAATTGTTCAAGTGGAAAAACAACAAACCCAATTAAGAGGTTCAGGCCAATGTTATTTGGGCTTTTTCGATACTGGATCTCTTCTTTCTCCTGATAAACCAACAGTGGGTTGATATAAAAGTTATGCAGTACACAACGTTTAAAAGAATATTCGTTACATAAAATATTTTTCCTCAACTAAACATCACTTTTATGATAGAAAAAGTTAAACAATAGTAATGTATACAGTTTGTTCTTGATATAAACATTTTTAAACAAAAATATACCAAATAATTAATACTATTGATTTGAATTCAATGACAATTTATGGTATCTAGGTTATCTAATACACAATACACGGTGTTAAAATACTAGCGTCTTACACAGGCCTAATATTGACTGTTTAAGTACCAGCATCCTCAACAATTTTAAAACAATATTAATTCTGTACAATAAATGTAACTATGATGAATCTGGAGGTTTTAATTCATACAAAAATTGCATGATTGCAAGAAAATGTGCAGTATCATGATTTAAAAGTTGATATAAAACAATTTTTAAGGTTAGAAGTTCTATAAATAATCAACTTGTATTATCTCTATTTATAGCCTAATTTATGTCAACACCTATTTATAACTTTTGGGAACCTATTGCCTTATCTCGAATAAACAGTAATTTTAGTCTATGATCATTTTTAATTGGTGTATTACATAAATATAAATGATGTTGTACCAATTTATAATCACCATTGCTCATGCGCTTTGTAAACATTGTTAACTATTTTTTTAGTTTGCTAATAAATAATATTATTGTATTACTGTATATAAATCATAGTAAAATACTTTGACAGTTCATTTTATCCTTTTTATATCTTTGCTTCTAGGTGTGGTATGATGGCATGGCAAATGGTAGTTTCCTATTTTTCAAAAAGTTAACATTTTATTTGTAACGTTAAAATCCTTTGAGGAAGTTGTATAGTTAAAAAATAATTATAATAAATTGAGTAAACATGTAATATGTAACCGTACACAGCCTGAGTATGGATTACCATTGTACTTTAACCAGGATTGACCATGAAAGTAAGATAAAATTAAATTCTATAAAACGCTTGAAATGTAAGTATTACAAAATGTATGTAGGAAAGTTAAAGTCGTGAAAGGCATATTTTCCTCATTAGTATAATTATAATAATTTCAAGGTCATTTTAGCTACAACACTATTTATTTAAAAATAACTACGGTAAACAAGATAGTAATAAAATTCACTATCAAAATTAAACACTATTCCTCAGAAATAATAAATAAAAAAACCAATAAAAATGTCTTTAATTTTATATAAAATATTAGAAGAAATCATGTCTTAGCGTCCATTTTGGTTTATAGCCCGAATTGTTCGTATTTATAGATCATAACAACTAGTATTTTTGATATTACAGAAAAAAATCACAAAACTTTGCGCACGGACAGTGGCACTGACAATGTTTTGCTGTGTTGTGGCCTTTGTTTGTCCTCTCAGGGAAGTTTGTTGATGTCCTGATCTCCTGCTATATCACCTGGTCTAGTGACCTATAAGCTATTTCCTTTGTTATTATAAGGTTATGCAGTTAAAAATAATAACCTTAAGAAACTGTGCAAATGGTTACATAGTAATTGGTATTGTCAAATGGTTACATGTCAATTACATCTTCTTTATAAGAACCTGAGGATCCTAAACCTGCTGCAAACAGAGTAATAAGTTATGTATCAAAAACATATCACAATGAAGATTATTATTGTTGATCAGAGAGTATTTTCTAGGGGTAAAGATAGTATTTTCAAAAAGAAGATATGTGTGCCATTGACAACAACTCTCAGTAGATAAAGCATGAATACTTCATGAGCAAAACACCCTGACCATAAAACGAGGGAGGGGCTGTTAGTGGGAACATTACACACCTCTCCCTCATTAATTTCTTAGATTCTGCCTCACAGTTGCCCTTTCAATGTGCCTTTATGTATGGATTGTTCAAGAAATAATTAAAAACTCTACCTCTATCCAGCTGTGACCTTTTAAAATATGCAATTGTGTTTATCCGCATATTCAAAACCAGTTTCAGCGTCAGTAGATTAAAAATGCTTTTGAACTTGGCAAAATATCTTTACACTTGCTTTTAGCAAACGCACGCCTTACTTTTGTACATTTTACTTCAGCAGATTTATGATGATAAGAATTCATCCTTATTCAGTAAGCATAAATATACTTTTTATTTATTTTATATTATTAATATGATATTTTATAAATGTTATCGTCTATTAAGCACAATATAAAAGCATATTATTACTGCTACTGCATATTTTATTTTTTATAATTTGGACTAATGCTGATTATAAAATCAAGATAGTTTGAGTCGACGCTATAGTTTGAAGTAATATTTCTAAATATTTATTACTAAGTAAGATATTTATAGTGACAATGACTGATTCGTTTACAATCTATTTGCATCAGTTAGGTAATAAGGCAACAATTATTCATATGATAAGAAATTTAATAGCCGTGTAGTAATTGTTTACTTTCGGCAAAACCATTAGATTTAATAGTTTCAAAAATATTCCTCCCTGACTTCAATTAATTAGTATATTTCATAACAAGAGTGGAAAGTGGGGTTTTGCATGTTCGAGACCATATATTTGAAGTGCGAGACTTTTCGAGCACTTCAAATGGTCGAGAACATACAAAACACTTTCAATCGAGTTTTGAACGATACTTTTCACTACACTACGGAATAAAAACTCATTTTTGAAATGTTAACTGTTTATTAAATTAGAAACATGTTTTAAAAACAGGTGTTGTTGACTGTGGAAAATGTTTGGTTGTAAACAACGTTACTTTCGGTAGTAAACAATAGACAGCTGTTGAAAATATGATGTTTCGCAGGTTGTAAACACATAACGAAAACAGCTGAACTCATAGTAGTGTAGTGAAAACTCTTTTACATATGAAGTACCTTAATTACTAGATTGTATTTAATCAATTACGTAATAAAAGTAATTATATTATTATTTTAATATTGAATCCTAACCTATATAAAGAGCAGCGACGAACATTCTGCAGAGAGATCGCCACAACCCTCACAGTAATCACAGCGCGGACAAACTGAACTTAGAGAACAGCGATACTAGCGCCGCGCAGCTACTCTCTGGTGGAGACATTCACAACTAACTACCAATTGTTGTCAACTAAACGAATTAAAAGAACAGATTAGGGAACGTTCCTTTTAAATAGTGAAGTACTGAAATTTGTAAACTAGATTCCGAAAATCTAAAATTAGATTTAATTTCAAACGTACATTAATCTTAACAGTTACTTATTAAGAGCTTAAAAATAACACTTCTGGAATATATATGCATTTAGACTTATTAAGTTGATTAGGGGAAGGGGGTTTAATTTATCGTGAAGCACAAGACAAAAACACGTGCTCCGAAAGTCAAATTGTTATAACACTTTGTTTTAATCCAATTTTCTTCTAGATCTACATATTATACATGGGGAGATGCGGAAAGTTTGTCACGTCCAACCCCATGATATTTCAACATAGAAAACATTGCTATATCATTGTATTTTTGATGATAATAGATTTTATTTTGTTTTCAAAATTTAATGTAGTAGGTTGTATAAAAGCGTGTTTTTAGAATGTTCTATCTAAACATACGAGATTATTTCAGGTAATTTTAAAAATACTGTACATTCAACTCCAAACATATGTTTTAACATTTTCAGCCATTACCAAGGAGCTAACACAAGCCAGCGTACTAATTTATACCATATTTATCTCAAACACATTGCTAATAGGGAATAATATTTATAAAATTATGATCACTATTTGGGCGTACGTAGAAATTCGTTGCATTGTGACCAAACGCTGTTTGTTTTTCAACCATCACACCATTAATCTCATCCCCCCTCCGGAGCACCTCAGAGTACAGGTGACACAGGGCCATTCATTTCTCTAATAGATTTTCTCAACTCAAATCATTAATATCTTTTGTGGAGAACTATTTTAATTGCTAAAGATAAATCAAAATGATCAACCAAAATGACCAATAGTTTATATGATAAATTAAGTGGATTGTCTAAGAATTTGGGAATACCGACGTTACAAAAAAATTATATTTTATATGTATAAAATAGTACAAGTAAATGAACTTACACATAATTGAAGAATGTTACATTTTTAAATTAGGCATTTAAAACATACTTTTTTTCAAGATTTATACTTTAAGCGTTTTTCTATATTTAAGCATTATGTATGGGATTATGATATTCAGGAAACTGTTATTATTATCAGTTTTATATAAAAAAATATAACATCTATTTTGATTTTGATGATCGTTAGTTCAATGTTATTAAGTGATTGAATGTTATTTTGTAAGGTCAGTAATTTATAGCATCAATTAGGTGCAATTACATAAAGGTTAAGTGTTTTTTTGACACATGTTTAAATACATTTTCAGCTAAACTATAGCTGAAAATCTATTTAGGTTTAGGTTTGCTAGTTATTATGGATGCAGATGAAATCCTAACCTTATAGAAAACAACCGACATATTGTTTTGAATTAAATTACTCGAGTAGTCACCCGCTGCGAGTTGCATCAAATACCGACTTATCATCGAGAGACAGTGTAGAGACACGAGTGATCGCCCGCTGAGAGTTGCGTCGAATACCGCCTTGTCATCGAGAGACAGTGTAGAGACAGGAGTGATCGCCCGCTGTGAGTTGCGTCGAATACCGACTTGTCATCGAGATATCATGCAGAGACTCGAGTGATCAGTTAATTAGACCGATCAAAGCTGGTTGACATAAAAGGTCGTGTTTTTATTTTATTACTTATACAAAATCCCTTGATTGTAACTCTTTGGGACAAAATAAAGACCCTGAAAGATTCAGTTAGAGAGGTCAGGTAGTTTTTTTTTCTATGGTGTTCATTAGTGAATGGCTCCAATTTAGATTAGTATCTACATATTAGTGACTAATTGTATTAAAAAGATGAAAGAAGAATTAGTAAGTCTTTAGTTAAAAGTGGTCATGCTACCACTTTAATCAAAGTATTTTATTTATAACAATATTTATTATACTTCTCAAAAAAACAAAATTCAATTTACCCAGACAGTGAAATAACGGGATGATAATAAAACAAAAAACATGTAAGCTTCTTTTACCTGGAAAGTTTGTTACGTCACACGCAGTTTGGATAGGAAATGCGATACATCAAAATAAGCCGATTACAGTGCTTTTTTTCATTTAAGCTTCTTTCATCAACAAAACAATGCCATGTATCCACTTTAATAGATTTTGTATTTTATTTAAGCACCAAACAAGAGTATACCATTATATTATCTCACTCTCTTCATCTATGTTAACCAGATTTGTGCAATATATTTTTATACAAGCGGACGTTTTAGGATTACTATAGAGGCATATTAAAGCAAAATAAACGACTTGAATTATAGAACGTCTTCCATTATTCAGTAAACACCGGATAATATATATTATGTGTGAGTAGTACCGAAAGGGGGTACCTACGCCAATCGATAAAAGTGATTTATGACTTCCGGTTACGTGACGTGTCAAAGATGGCCTGAGTCATGTCATCTTTAGCTGATGACGTCACGAGCCCTTTAAAAATTAAAGGGACCGGTTGAGGAAAGTGGGTCAAGGTCAAATGAACCAAATTTTAAAAAAAATAGCTCGTTTTCCCTAGACATTAGGACTTTGTGCTTCTATCACCCATTATTATTATTATTATTATTATTATTAATATACTGTTTCTTCGTCTTTGTAGGTGATAGTTTAAATTTCAAGAGACATGATTACTCTTTCATTCGACGTAGAAGTAAACTGAGCCTACGAGTTATTTCTTCAGTTGCACTCTTGAGCGTTGATTTGTATGTTGCACAATTGCATGTACAATAACTAAAAGACTTGCATTCAGGACAAGCTAGTCCATCGACTTGATCCTGCGGTATTCTAAAACATTTTAAATCGCAACAATAATTATTCAGCACACGTTCAAAAGTTACAGCTTTCCTTTCCATAGACATGTTTTTATTTCTTCTTCTCGTTGTTGTTGTTGTTATAGGAGCGTGAGGTGCACTGTTCAACAGCCGGATGCAAAGTGAGGTAGCGCCGGCACGTCCGCTAGGGACTCGGTTTCTCCCCCACTACCACTACTTTACCCCCCACCACTACTTCACCTCCACCACTCGTCCCTCTATTCAGAGACGGGTTCAGCTTACCAAAACCAACTTCAACTGTTGTTTCCTCTTCTTCCTTTCCACAGATAGCGCTATGCGCTCCATCAATTTAAGTTTTGTACTTGCAGTCAGAAGAACACGAATAGTAAAAAATTTAACAAGTCCGAAATGTAGGTCAAGGTCACCGAAATTTGTTTTTAAAAAAAACCAACACGGTAGTATCTTATTAGATAAAATACCGTGTTGGTTTTCCTTAATTTTTTTTTCTTTTTTTAATCATTTATTTACAACAACTCTGTTTACAATTGACTAGAACATAACTACAATTGACTAGAATATAACTACAATACAAATTAAATTACAAATTCCATCATTCGTGTGAGACGTGCAGAGTGAGTTCCGTAGAGTTGCTTCCACTTGATCCGTGGGACACCAGATATAAGGATCCAGGTTGAATATTCCGCAAATCCACATTCATCAGCAGTTGAACAAATCGTTTGGGCAGAAATACTTGAAATTTTGCTTCATCACCTTGTGTGAAGGGGGCTTCGCTGAGTGAGACCAAAACCGCTTCTCCGTGTGTTGTTTCCATCTTCCTTAGGTTGTGGACTATGTAGTGTTTGTGTTCTTTTAGCTCTGAACATTTCTTTGTTAATAGAACGTTGGATTTTGATTGGGTGTTGAATATTTCAACTAGTGCTTGAAGAGACTGCTTCTGCTGTGGTGTTGTCATCTTTGTAGTTGCTGCTTTGGTCTGATATGTTGCCTCCTCGGAGTCTATCATAATACTGGTGCTGTGGACGAGCCGCTACCGGATATTTATACCCCCACCACCGACAGCGTCACATATGTTTTCCGCCTTCAAGTAGTTTGCTAAACGGTACGCGTTGCGTATAGCACACTCTGTAAGTCCATGTATAGGATTGTTGGTATTGACGCAAATATGACCTTGTTGATTTGTAAAGTCCCTGTCTACATATATATCGTAGACATTTCCGTACGTGTATCGTTGTATCCAGTTTCTCTTTTCTAATCCTCTTGTGTAAATAACATTAAATTGTTTACAAAACTGAAACATGATACTGTGTAGATTAGTGTAAGCTATATATCCTTCATACCATTGTATGTGATGGAAATATTTTGTCATCCATGCGTTTGTTCTTTTTGCTTTTGAATTTAGTTTGTTCCAGGAGAACGGAGGTTCAAACATAAATGGGTAAACAACAAATGTGTGCAAGTCTAAAATTATTAATTCTTTGATAATAAACTTATCATTGTTTCCACGAAACGCTTGAAATTCTATAACACAAGGTCTTGTAATTATATCTAATCCATCCATGTCGGCGGTCTTGCATCAACTGTTTTCCACACCACGGTAGGTATTCTTAAATACCAGGCCGTACAGTTACAGGCGCGTTGGTGTATATTTAACGTGGGCACCATCCCCGGTAGGCCTACCCCACTTTCACATATTTTTTTTTTGTATTTTTCAAAGTTTTTATTTTATTGTTTTAACTCATTAACCTTGTTGATCTTTTGCAGGTTCAATGTTTTCTACTTCTCCAACTTCTTCTTCTTCTTCTTCTGTTGCTTCTACGGTGTTTTTAAAGTCTCTCAATTGTCGCCACATTTCAACTTCATGAGGTATTCTATTAAAAACAGACGTATCCACAGGTCCGTAGAGTATAGTGCTATCCGGTTGTTTTTCCAACGTGTCCACCAAGTAATCCTTTATGATAGAGCTAGAAAATACCAACTGTTTCATGTATCTGGTAACGGGTGACGATGCACATTTGAAGATGTGGAATTCTTCACGTGTCAGTATAACTTTATTATCATGTCGAGTCAAGTCCCTAATGCGTACTTGTACTTGCGCACGATGTTTAACTACATCGATCTCGTTGTCACAATCAGAAAGTCGAATGTTTGTTTTCCTTCCACACATACCGTTGTTGAGGTAGCAGTCTATTAGATGTAAATGTTTTAAGAGAGATTCCCACGCACTAGTAGAGAACAGTACCACCCTTGGACCGTGGTTCAGTATCACCGTAGGTGAATAATCTAATGATTTCTTCAGTCCAATAGAAATACTCTTACTTAAACATGATGATATCGGGTAAAAGATCCTTAGAAAAACTTCAGTTAGTATTTCTGTTGCAATGTTTTCCTCAAACTTCCTTTTTCTTTTAATGCCGACTTTGGCTGGTTCTTCTTCCTCTTCTTTTCTATTGTCTTCTTGTTTGTTGTCTTCTTTTTTCTCAAACTTTAAAAACTCGTCTATTTCCTTAATAACTTTTGCTTCTACGGTGTTATTTTCCTCCTTCAGTAACGGAGTTAATTCCGAATTGTCCTGTGCTAGAGAACTCATTGTGTATATGCGATGTTACCCAAGCGGTGTCACACAAACGAATGAAGGCCGGTCTCAATGCTCCGCTATTTAACTCGAATGTTGTGGTGGGGGTAAAGTTTTCTACAAAACTGTTTTTACAATACCTGACAGCGGTGTGTATGTTACAATTTTATCATGTAAAATTAAACAATACGCAGAAGTATCGTCAGGTATATTTTCCTGAAATTCCATTTCTATCTTGATATCAACATTTGACGATTTTACAGATTCATTTTGTTTTGAACAATCAATTATTACAATCGGTGCCTTACTAACAAACTCTTGAGGACTTAGCAGAGGCATGTTTGTTCTACCGTAGTAGGAACTTTGAAATCTAGCGTACATATCGTACAACACACTGTATCTCTTCTTTTCAAAAGATATATTAATGTTGTCATAAGGATAAAACTGCGAATTCAGGTACACTTTACAATTTGTTATTTTGCAATGATCAAACTCACCAGCGTTTGCGGTAAGTACATTTCTTCTCTTGGTTTGCAATCCGAATATCACGTATCTCGCCTTTTCCAAGTGTGTAGAAGTCTTTACACTCCATGTGTGTCGTTGAGTTGATGGTAAAACAGGATATTCATGAAACTCCCAACTTCTGAACGGCATTACTATATCTCGATCCGATTTTAACTTTTTCAACAGTGTAATTCTGTGTTCATCATTTAGCCGTACATGTGGCACTCTCCAAACAATCTTGTCCAATGTTAGTTTCCATTCCATATTGGCATCAGTTGTTCCTGCCGCTGCTTTGATACAATCTTTATCGTTAGACGTTCTCAATAGAACCAATTCTTGTTTTACATTTATTATTATTCTTCTGTAATCTTCAGCAAATCCCAGTAATAATTTCAAAGGTACATAAAAATCAAAGTTTCCCGATGAGTCAGGAGTTAACGTGTCTTTTTCAGGTGCGATCCATCCTGCGACACTCAACAGATTCTTCTCATTCGGTGTTATAGATGCTAAACCTTTCAATGTACTAGAAATGCCAACCTTTTTTGTTGAATCCACTGTAACCCCTGATATTTGATATCTGATTTCGTCAAACAAATACGCCATGGGATTGTTTATGAACGGAACAGTTGATCCAACGGTACCATCTCGTTTTGTTACTCTTCCTTCGATATATAAATAACTTTCACACGGAAGAGTATAAATATCTTGTTGTTGTATAGGAATTCTGATTTCATCGTTATTGTTCAATTTTGACGAAGCGTAAGGGTTGTGCGTGTGATACTCCTTTTCCCATATGGTCTCGTCGAATGTCGGACCTTGCGTTATATCCGCTATATCCATTGTTGTGCTTTTTCACAAGTTTTAATCCAATGTCTTCAAGAAAACGAATGTTCTCACTTGTTAATTCTTCTGCTGCCGAGGAGGTACTGACCTGTTTACTAGTCGACCCTTTCCTTTCAAATGATAGCCCCATTTTTTAGGCAGACGATTTTATATGGATTCGCACAGTGATATCTTCACCTCTGAAGTCAATATGGTCTCCGTCTTGATCTAGTATGTTCACTACAACGTCTGAAATGAAACTGGTGTTTAACGGGAGGTACACTAAGTTTTGTGGTTTTTCAACTATTTTATATCCCGGTGCGACTGAAGGGTAAAAAGTGTGTAATATATGATTGTTTTCACCGTTTCTATAGGATCCTTGTATAATATTACACATTACATCTATTGAATTGACTTTGAGTATAGTCACTGTGCTATCCCCTGTATACGTCTTATTAGGTTCTAATATATTATCTTGTTTTTCACTAGAGAAACCCAACAGTTTTCCAATCGAATGTGGTTTAGTAAAATCAATGTAATACTTCGAAGTAACTTCAGCTTTCATAGTATTGTTGTTTCCTACTATTTGTATATTATCCTCTCCCATATAGTTTTGTAGAACTTTGTTGATATTGTCTATCTCGTATGAGCCTGTTGGTAAACTAATCACTTCCAGTTTTGAATATTTTCCATCTTTATCTTTAGTCTTGTAGTAATGTATCTTGTTGTTAACACCTTCACTGATGTTGGGAATAGAGTTGTACGTTGTTAAATCTAACAAGGCCGCTTCCCATAGTACTCCTTGTTGCAAACGAAGAGCTGGAAAAAGGGTAGTTTTCAAAGTTGATGAATTTCCGACCAGCGACACTGTATACGATGACATCTTACAGTTGACTAACACCTGTAGCTAAAAAGTTTAAACATAAATGTCCACATATTGATGTCTCTTCAGGTTGCTCTCTAGTATAATTATAAAAAACATTCTCAGACGTGCGAAAGTAGTACTGAAGCTCTTTCGGTGGTTGTAGATTTCCAAAACTATCAAAGTAGTAAATATTTTCCCCCAGTTTTTTATAACATATCCAATGAGTGCCCGATCCTGCGGTGTTATCTAGATTTACAATTCCAGTCTCGTTTCTCCAAATCTTCTTAGGTAAAGCGTCTTTCATGAAAACTCCTCTAAAGAAGGGTATATTTAAACAGGAAGCATATTGAAGCAGTTCTTCATTTGTCAATTCTTTATTCGGGATTATTAATTGTTTTTTCTTATTCAATACACACGGTATGGTTTTAGGTATAGTCCTCCTCCCTTTTTTTTATCATAGACCATACTGTAGGCTTGTTTTTTCCTTTGTTTTTGGTTGATCGACGTTTTCTTCTTATACTTCCTCCATGTTTCTTTGTTGTTTTCCTCGTTCTACTTCTTTTCTTCCTCTTACCACCTCCAAATGTTGTTTTCACCTTCATGGCTGATGTTACTGCTAAGGCTGCTGCTCTTTCACCAACACTCGCGTCACTTGACTTTACTCTTTGCCAGGCTTTTTCAGCTAACGCTCTATCCGCTATAGATCTATTGCGGGTATCACTATATTTTGAATATGCGATATCGTGTTCTTTGCAAGCCTTGTCAAGTTTATTTATTCCTGGATCTCCTCTTGCAAGACGTTGCTGTAGTTTTGTTCCAGGTCCACAGTATTGGTAACCTCCGGGTAAATGTAACTCAACTGGTAGCAAATCAATCGCTTTGTTCACTATAGCTCCAACAGGATTAGAAAAAGCTGAAACTGCTGTTGATACAATTCCTCCTCCTCTTCTTATGAATTCTGTAGTGCGACTGACCCGCTGTTTTTTCATCATTGTCTATTTATATCGGAAACCTTCACAATCATGTACACCCTTTAAATGAGTAATCTTTAATGAAACAATCGTCTTGCTTATCTGTATTTAAATTGGTAGTTTATTCTTCCACGTTTTTTGTTGTATCACTCGATTGATGTATACTCGGCCAATCCAAATAAGTTCCACCATCGACTTGTGGTTCCGCAGCTCTACCTGCACTCCTGTGTATATAATGAAATAAGGCGGCACCCAACCTTTCTAATTTCTTATCATAAGATTTAGTCCACTCATTGAATCTACTAATCAACATTCTTTTCAGAGTTTCTAAATTTACTGCTTCCTTAGGATAAATTGGATCTTTTATATTGCTTAACCTTTTTTCTGCAAAACCCCAATGATCATCAGTTTGGGTAGGAGTACTTTTATTCACATATCGCATTGTAACTGCATCTGAGGGTAATAGTGGATCTTGAACATTTTGAATCTGTTTACCTTTAGCATTGTAAGCATTTCCTTCGATTTTCAAGCTAGGTGATACCAGCGAGTCTGCATACTCTTTTGTGACGCAATCTTGTTTAAGTTGAGGATCAGCAACATTAATAATTCTACGCTTTTTCACGTTATATACACCGTCTCCGTCAATTCTCAAACTTGTTGATGTTTTTGAATTCAATGTGTTTAGATTTACGGCATCGTTATTATCTCGAGGATCTTTAACAAATTTCAAACGTTTATTGCCTACATTGTAATCACCTTCTGCTGTAACGGACAAACCATAGTTTTTATTATAAACAATTGGATTTTCACCAATGACGGAATAACGTCCGAACTTGTCCACACTCATGATTCAACTAAACCAATATATTTTGCTGCTATAACACTTATATATGTTAATACACGATTAGTCCTCTATTTCGTAGTTCGTCAACCAAAGCGATCCATTCATTGTCTAAACCAGTATGCCCTGCTTGCATTGCTTCGTATAACAATCTCATTCGATCCACCAACTTATTGATATCGTTGTAATAAATTATATTAGTCTTGTATAGACTTTTTAATAATCCCTTTCCTGTAGACGTAGGATCAGTTGTTTTCCTCTTTTTGGTTTTGTGTAACAGATTTTATTGTTCCTGAGTAAGGAGGGAAAAAGAGAGGTAAAGAAGAAGATAACTACTCTTTGTCTCACGTGGCGTGCTTTAGTAGCGGAGTGTGTGTGTAAACGAAATTATGTGAGAGATGAAGACGTATGTATATTTTACGTGATTGAGAGAGAGACTATGTAGCAGGGCAGACTAGTAGTTTGTTGTAATATCCTTTTTCTATGAGCGTCTGAGTTAATTTATCTAATAGAGCGATCATAAGCTATTGCAAGCACGAGTCGTGCTTAGTATATCTACCAGATTGATGTTAGACAAGAAATTGCGACAAACGGAGAGACCGTAAGATGTGGCCGTTGTTATGGATGGCATCACCAATAATTACGCGGAATTATCGAAGCATCACATCGAGTTTACTATCACCAATCATGTATTCGCTTCAGCAGCATCATTATTCCTACAATCTATCTCCGTAGCGGTGTTGATAACTTACGCGGATCGGGGAGTAGGGGGGGGGGGGGGGGGGGGGCAGGGGGTGGAATGTTCGAGCAGGAATATTTCAACGAGATTGAGTAGTGTCTATCCTCCTGTGTCCGCACTATACGACGTAGATGGGATCAGGTGCCTCAGTATGAGAAGACGTACGAAGGTAGCTAGAGATACTCTGATGAGTGATTATATCAGACCATCGCTTGCGAGAGATGAGCATAGAGACATACTGGGTAACTCAAGGCATCGTAGGTGATCAAATTGGCCGCATCATAGCGATAGATAGATAGGGCTGCGCGTAGCTTCTCTACTTTTATTGTCTGTATTGTCGGCGTCGCAGACTATCTAGCGATATTACTAGCGTGTGATATATATGAGCTCACTAGAGATGTTATCGAGTTATTAGCTTATCATATGATTAGTCGTACCTCTATTGCTGTGATCGTGGTGTATTATTCTTATTGTGAAGACAGATTACACTCGGCACATCTCTACGATCGATCACTTCGCATGCTGATATCATTAGCTGGTTCTGATATAGCTATACGAGTGAAGCAAGATAGAGTATGTCACTCAATTGGAACGGACATAGGGGTTCTCACTCGAGTGCGGCGTGACTAGTATATATCGGTGTTGATTTAGTGTGAGTTCAGTGTTAAGCTAAAATAGCGAGATAGTCTCGAGGTCGAACATAAACTATCCGATCTCGCGAGAGATTCACGAATGACTAAGATGAGGCGTGTATGTAGATAAGAGTTACTAGAGGATATCACGAGTGATATCTGTTCGCACAGTATAGTCACATCAGAGAAGTCGGTTTGGTTCGCTGCAGATTCTAGAGTGAAGTAGGATATACATATCAGTACAACTCAGTATAGGGAGATAAGCAGTAAGCAACTGAGCGAGTACTTGCTGAGGGAGATATGGTGCAGGTCTTACTGGAATATAGATATACTACCTAATCTATACACTGTCACGGCGTGATTATTGCAAGAGGCAGATGGACACTATGTGATACTGGATTTATAGATAGACGAGATGTAGTTCTAGAGAACTATCTGCACTGTAAATTCTTGAGAAATATAGTGTTTGTGATCAGGAGTGGTGACTTAGAGTGAGATGATGTGAGAAGTATCTAATACATAATTAGCATAACTTGGCACGGAATAGGAGAGATAGTGAGGGAGTGATGATGGAAATTCTAGAGGAGAGAGTGCGGCTCTATGAGACTCTAGCATATAGTAACTATTTATATTAGGGATCGTCAACACCCATCTGAATGTGGAGTTTCATGACGAAGCTCTAGATGATTAGAGAGTACGAAGGATTATCCGTGCAAATATAACTCTCAACTAGTTCTCTAAAGCGAAGAGGTGTGGGAGTAGATGCTACGATAAGAATAAAGCATATAGTGCAGCGATCTACAGAAATTAACATCTGACAACAGCGGAACGCAGTCCTTGCGCGAGTATTAATGTATTTTGGTCAGAGAGGTTGTTTGCTCTTATGTAATTATGTTAAAGGTGAGCGAGAAAGCGTTACGCGCTATAGTCAGTAAGGGGTATGAGAGTAGAAAATTGTGTTCCAAATGTGGGTTGTGAACGGAGCCAAAGATGTATAGGGAGACTTCACAGCAAGCAGCATTCGTGAGACTGAGTGTGGTGTAAGTACTATAAGTGTTATGCCCACTGTGTGGAGTTGTGTGGACTGTGCAGAGGTCTACGGAGTATTGGAGGGCATAAATAGAGAGTGGAGATCTAAGTTAAATTTAGCACGTATGGTGACACGCTATTCTACATGAGAATGTGTCCAAGCTACATCTGTCGAATTGAGAGAGAAGTGTGATCATAACATCTAGTTACGGAGAAGTGTCTTTTACGATCATGTGTTGATCGCAAATGGAAAGCACGAGTGGACATGAGTTATTGTTGCAGAAGACCTCAAACTACGTACTTTAACAATTCATCTTTTTCGTTAGTGCAAGAAGCTCGACTTCTGCAAAGCGAGACGAGAGTGACAAACGGTAGAGGTGGAGCGGTAAATAGGATGGAGGATGTGTTGGCGCGGAGGACTCGAGTGAAAAGCGAAGACATGTGATACACATAAGGAGCAGACGGGTGACGTGAGGATGGTGAGAGATGAGCGTCAATGTGCGTCGAGGAGATACTAGAGACGACACCTATACGGAGAGGATGTGACATATCGTAAACGGGATGCAGATATAAGTGCTAGAGACAGATCTCTATAGGCGCTATTGCCTATAGCGAGAGGGGTGGAGGTAGTGGGATCGCGATTTGCGTCTATAGCTGTTGAGGCTTACAAGAACATTCGGATAAGATGTAGGATATAGGTGAAATATTATGTGAGTGATAACGAATTAGCGACAGACGCTATGGACAGACATCTCGAACATTGGGTAAGCGCGGAGCGTAAGATTGATACGTACCGAGACGAGCAGAGTTCGGAGCGAGAGTGGATGATGGATGAGTCGCTTGGCAAAAGATTGTGAGTCCAGATGTCTACGTCGCAATAGAGAGGTCTGTGAATGTTTATAGGAAAACGTCAAGTGCGCATCGAGGAGGTATCTGCTAGTTAATAACCTAGGTGATAGTGAGACACTTATCTCAAGAGTGAGCCTTAGACATCAGTGCGCGGGAAAGACTATGCACTCAGAATATCTCTGCGTCTGGAGCAGTCTCGTATCTCGTCTCGCAGTGTAGAAGTGAGACCAGCTGAGTAGTCTGATCTGCGGTCACTGTAGTAACTTGGAGACGCGTAGTGGATCCTAGGTCCATGGAGAGGGCAACCTGGCGCCTCAGTATACTAAGTTGCCGTGTGATGTCCAGTATGATAATAGTAGTACGAGTATTTATCGAGTTATAACACTTGCTGTGATACCGTTGAGATCAGACGCCTCATGCGCCTCTCTTGGATACTCTCAGAGATCTGTTCAGCGCATCGTGCACGATTAGTGTGATAACTATCTGACAAACGGTGAGTATATCAAGAGAGTCCTAAGAGAGCGGAAGCGCAGATAAGATCCAAAATGTCGGTACGTTATTGTTCACGTGATTGGATCTTATACTCTACACAGTCATAAACGAACGCTGAGAAACTGCCTTAGATGATAAGCGTAGGCCGCAGTATCAGATCGTGACAGATGATGCGAGATCTACTTGAGTACACTACAGTTATACGATCTGCGAATAGGTGACCGCCGACAGCTAGAGAGATAGGAAGAAGACGTTGAGGGTAGGCTAGTTGTATATATAGATGGTTATCATGCGTGATCGTCTCAGTGTGAGATCTCACTTATCCAGAATGCGAGTCTGCAGATTGCCGGTTACAGGGTGAAGTCTGAAGGAGAGACTATCATCATTTGTGTAATCTTCTCAGGTGAAGAGATTACTGGGGTGATATTAGAGAGAAATTCTGCTAGAAGACTCAGTGTGAGATCTTAACGAGTTGAGTAGAGAGCTCTAAGATGTCTATATTAGAGACCCCTCTTAACTCGAAGCTCTCTTAGTGAGAGATGAGGCGAGACGAGAGTGGCGAGAAGTAGCGTCTGTTATGAAGTATTGTGAGTAGAGACGAGTGTGACGCAGGAGGAGATCGTAATGTGGTTAGAGCGGAGCGGGTGTTAGAGCCGATGCGTTAGAGCTCCTGATAGTAAGACAGATTAGTGTCGGAGAACTCGCTCGTGAGAGACGCGACTCGGGGGCCGCGCGAGTAGAACGATGTATAGTTGTGAGATTGCGGTTACGGATATAGCAGCGATGTGTCTCTCTCAAGAGTGAACGCGCGCAACAGCCTGTAGCGGAAATGGGAGAGAATCGATGAAGTGAGAATCCGTGTAGATAAGGGAGAGTAAGACTGACCGGAAGAGAGAGATGTATATAGTTGTGCGGATTCAAATGAAAATCTCTAGTGAGAGGAGGAAGGAAACGTAAGCTGAGGTGTGAGTGTGGATATATAGGAATTGAGCAATGTCTGATATGGAGATGAGATTAAGACATAGTGAGGTGAGATATGGAAGGGAGTGGTGAGTTGAAGCGGGAATGGGGGCCGTGCTCGCATGCTACAGCTTGGCGCGATAGCGAGAGTGGAGGCGCGCTAGTACGATAGATAGACGGTCGTAGCGCGTGGTGTCGCACTGTTAGTGTGAACGACAGAAAGCGTTGTAGTGTAAGTAATTAGGCGCGGAAGAGACGGTCACGGCGCCGGTGTGAACGCGTGAACTGCGTCGACTCTGCGGAGGGGGCGTGTGGGACTGAGAGCGATTCATAGGGTAATTGTAAGGAGGAGACAAGGTTGACGATGTCGGGGCTGTGATGTTGTGGGAGTGTCGTCATTATAAGCAACTTGGTCGGGATTGTTTGAGTGATCTGGACATCATATAATGTGTTCTCATGCGAGTTGAGTGTAGTGTGTAGTGCCAATCTTTCTAGAGAAACTTGCACAAGTAGAGGGTGTATATGTGAGTGAGTGCATCAAATTTTCCTAACTCTATCGCTCTCTCAGGTATGTCTATTAGGCTGGTACGAAGTGAGCGTGAGAGTATTGTAGTGAGTGTTGTTTTCACGCTGGGAGAGGGCGTATGCTTAGAGGAAATACGCCAAAAACGGCGTCATATGAGAACTGCAGATTAGGTCCACTAGACTGGCTCTCCAGGTTAGCGGGAGGACGATGTTATCTAAAGCTTGCATGATAAAATGAGTACAAGACCATGGAGGCACTAGTGCTCAACTTGTGATAGTGTTAGAGCCAGCGCACGACTTCGATAGGAGCGATGAAGTGCGTGCACAGCAGATCAAAGAACGAGATAGGCGGAGTTGACAGTGTTCTATGGCTGCGAGCGATAGAGTAGCGGAGACATGATCAGCCACAGCGAAACGAAGAGCAAGTGCGTACGCACATCTCAACTCTTGTGTGATCCGTGAGCGTCGTGATGTACAGGAGCGATGGAGTAGTTGATGAGCGAGAATACTGTTAGTATTGAGGCGGAGACTACATCAGACAGATTAGTTAGATTGTTAGAGTTACGAACGTGAGACGGAGAGCATTAAGAGTATATATAGTGTGTGGATCGTTCAGTGAGAGGATGAGTACAGTTGTAGATCACGGTAGCTTAGAGGCGCCTGGCAAGCAGGTGATCAGTACAGGGGGGGTATAGAGGTCACACTCTATGAGAGAGGGGAGAGTCGTGTGCTTATTTTAGTCTGTCTGTGGTGATGAGTGTGTTATCGTAAGCTTTAGCGTATAATAGTGATGAACGTGGCAGCGACGAGTATTACAAGCGAGTATAGAGAGAGGAGTTTTCTTGCATCAGAAATTATAGTTTGTGTTAGTAGTGGGGTGAGAGTCGAGGAGTGATGGAGTGCAGACTCAGTGATTAGCGAGACTGTTATAGTCTGTGTCATTGGAGAAACATGGCGCAATTAGTAGTATTTATATTGAGAGACGAGAGCCGTAGATGGTGTTGTGCCGTGGGTTTATCATGCAACTGTGACATGGGTAGACGCGGATAGTGTCATGCGGAATGAAGCGCGAGTATGAAACAATTCTGAGTGAGTAGGGGAGAAAGGGAGATGCCTCTGAGAGATGACTACACAGGAGGAGGACGATGACCGGAAGAGAGTAGCGAGAAGATCACGACATTGGAGCTTGGACAATCCAACATCAGCAATTAGGAGATGAGAACGAGATGTGCTCGGGAGTACGGAGTGGTGACATTGATGAAGCAGATTAAAAGCGTAGTTGAGTATGCAGGTAAATGTGTGTGGGCGAGAGAGGTTGGCTCTAGACTTGAAGGACGCCTGGGATCTGCGGGTTCACGGAGAGAGGGATGAGTGCAGTTAGGCTTTGGCACTATTCGTCTGGTAAGACAGAGCAGTCTCTGATCAGCTATGGACACACACACACACGTAGAGAGATATGATGACTCACTGGGGGAAATTAAGAGATCAGTGAGAGTTTCTTGTGGTGGGAGAGGGGAGGGCGCTGGGGCTTTGGTGGTGAGGAGGGTAGTAGGTTGTAGGATTGGGTGGCTAGGCGAGGCAAGTAGAACACATCTAGTATCTTTCTTTACATCAGAGAGTGCTATTACACAGCAGTCATCACACACGGAGACTGATCTACAACACTCTCGTCGAGAGCATGACAATCACAGCTTAATATAGCGCCTCTGATGTACAGTAGTGACTGCGAGAGCTTGTATAGAATACAGTATTATAGAGGTTAACACATTGACAACACTCTACCTCGAAGACTCACACACAGTTATATCACTGGTCAGGATGAGTGGTACTAGTGCACAATTCTAATCACAGAGTAAGATACAAACTTAAAACAGTAGTAGATTGCGCACACTTTAGTCTGAACACATAAAAACGAAAGATCAACGAGTAATGAAGTTAACACACACTTAAAATAGAATGATTAGGCAGTATCGATCTTCTTTTTGGGGTGCGAACTAGAGACCATAATGAGTGAGACTTTAAAGTCACTTTATAATAGTGACAGTGGAGAGTCTATACACATGTCTACAGCTGAGTATTCTGCTAGCCGAGAGAGTGAGACCTATTCGATGGGTTACTCTCAGGTCGAGTGCATACTATACTATCAGTCAGGCTCACGGTTCTGAGCAGGTCGCACTCTCGTCTATAGATGTGATATAAACTCTGAGAGAGTGGTGAGGATGGGACGTGATGCAAGGCTACGCGACAAGGCTAGTCTACTAGTGATTATACATCGTGACGACAAAATCGTGGAATTAACTCGATCTAAGTACAGAGATTTACAATAGACATGAGTCAGAGTCTACGATAGGTGTGGTTTCTAGAGTTAAAGAATGGTAAATGCTCATTATAGAGTGAGGTCTAGTGTTGTATAATAGTTATTATATTATCACCAGAGGAGAGGATTACTCTAGATATTTTCAATCATTACACATCTGCAAGTCATTGGTATAATGTCGATATTTTAACGACGTGCTGTGCATGATAATATGTCAAGTGCTTGTCAAAGACACACATAATAGGCACTTATCGAGGATTTTTCTTATAGAGAACGCTGCGGGATGAACAACTGACGTATAGCAGATGATATATATAATGCACTTGAGTTTTTAGAACACCACATCACGGTGAGCACATAGGCAAAGACTAGAGACATATTGTATTCATACTCGTAATGGATATATTTGTGTTAGACGGATAGACACTACTACATAAATACGCACACAGAGTATCAGATAAATATGCTAGACTCGAAGGTGGCGACAGGAGAGTGAGGAGATACACTTCATTCAGAGAGACTGCTATGAACCGTGACGCTCTCAGGTTACTGGGACACTTAGAGCTGGCGATAGCACACATTTGAGCTATCAGACAACATAGATGTCTTTACAGACAAGAAATCAAGATGACATATATTTACGCACTTAGATTGTGGATTGTCCATAACAATAAGTTATGAGTTGAGAGTATCTAACGCGACACGATATTTACGTAGTATCTAGAGCGGAACACAGTCAGCTAGAGTATAGGGGCGAAGTATAACGCGATTATCTGTCTTCACTCAGTGTTTCAGTTCAAGATGAGCAGCTAGATGTCACATGAGTATTAGTCGTAGCACAACAGAGTTGCTTCTATGAGTCTAGGTAAATCAGTCTGGCCACGAGAGATACTAGGCAGAGAGGAGGTCAAAGATGGATGTGAGAGACATGTGGGACTTATGAGTTTGGATTAGGTTGATATACAAAGTAATGAGAGGCGGCGGGAAGAGATACACACTATAACAGACAGAGTAAATTAGTATGTTGTACATATACTGGTTGAGGTTAGGTTAATCATCTGATTGCACGGATGCAAGGATCGTAGAAGAACTCACAGTGGAGGGGGTCTTTACTATATACTGTTCTATTGTCCTATTATCAGTATATGGTTCCTAATTTCATACTTAGTTCTACTAGAGATAGGAGTTATGAGACGAATATGTCAATTAGATCTGAGTTTTAAGCAGAGCTCGAGCTCATTAGTTATACAGAGAGAGATATGTCCATCAGTAGTCATTATTAGTGCACCGTGGAGGATAGAGTCACTTCTAGGTAAATTAAGGATATAGGCTCATGAACGAAAAGTCTGAGCACGTTATGGGAACACACACTGTGGGCGAGACATGTATTACAGCAACGTATATGGATTGTCTGTGAGAGTAAGAGGATGGCACTCTTTGCACACAGAAGATAACTGAGTGATTACAAGCGTAGATAGTAGATGTAGAGTGCTTCAGAAGATGGCAGTACTCTTTGATTATGTCAGAGATCACAGAGGATGAACGAGCTCGAGCTGAACACTGTGGTTCTCGTGCAATGGGTGGCACACACAAGTTATTTGAGTTATACAGGAAAGGTGACGTTCTACTATAATATCTATAGAGGATGAGCTATATTATATTTGTAGAGGTCACATTTATATGAGGAGTAATTCACGCCAGCTAGCACGACGAAAAGTAGTGACACATATAATACGTGAGATGGTTCGCGAAACGTAGGTAGAGTTACATAGTAGTGAGTGTGTTATATTATCTTATCTTATATTCTGAATATCTAGTTAAGGCTAGGGCATGCTCGGGGAGCGTGGTAATATCTCATACATCACACACATTCTGATACATCAGCGGATATGTGGTAAGTATGGAGATATAGAAATATTTATTGTGCTCAGGCGTCGCTAGGGGTCTGGGATTTGTAAGAGCACGTGACGTGTGTATTATGCGCACTTATATATAGTATCATATCTTGTATATTAGACAGTGGTACGAGATATGACACTTGATTGGCAGAGATATCACTCGGGATTTGTGTGATTTTACTAACTAACGTATGAAGGTGCACACTACAGAGTTCGGAGAGTAGCGAGAGATACAGATCTGAATTGATAGGCGATGAGAGGGTAGTGAGATGCAGCAAGTGGAAGTCTTATGAGACTAATAATATAGTCGATCGCGAGTGGGGGACGCTCGTTATTGACAAATGGTGAGTATTGTCAGGCACATCAGTCAAGCGTCACACATAGCAGATGCATGTATATACATAGATTGGATTTTCTACTGATACTGGGACTTGACAGGGGAACAAGAGGAGGGACTTTCTTCGAGGTTATTATAAGTAATTAGAGTGTGATACATATATCACAAAACTTCATAAAATAGTGCGATACGATTCCGGGGACTACATATACTTGAGATTATCTCTCGTTACACTGATTATAATCTAAATCAGTTTCATTGAGTGTGGGAGAGTTTTATGTAATTGTATTACACACACTTTGGTATAGGTGAGTCTAGCGAAGAGAGCGATATAGAACTCTAGATCTGAATGGCGGACGTGGTCTACAGCATTGTTGCACTTAGTTACTGTATATATACTGTATGATGAGTGTCACTCTATCAAATAGGAGCAGCGGTGGTGTTGTCTATGAGTTTAGTGTGTTGATTTTCTCACGGGATAGGGGATAGATCTGACGTGGAACAGATTTCATAGTCAGTGTATAGGGTGAATGAGGTATCACACGACTTGAACTAAGTCTATGGGTTAGCAGAGAGAGAGTGCTCATATAATGTGTAGGTCACGTCAGGAGTATCTTTCTTACGAACGTTTGAATTTAGTATACACTGAGGAGCGGATGTGTTGAGTATGTTGGATATGCATTGTGTTGAGACTGTAATTGTGATTAGGATGAGAGTATTTACAATCGATTTGCTGTATACATTAGACGTGTGAGAAGTTATAACTAAGTGACATATAGGGGAGAATCACGATGGAACAGAGGTTTGTGATCTATGGGATTTGGTAGAATGATAATATACCTCATCTTTGTTGGGAGTAAGTAGGATTTAGGTGAGGGGGACTAAATTAGACATATGTTCCACAGCGATCAATGCACTTAGAATAATACTACGTGAGTGGTGAGAGAGACTAGATTAAGCAGGAACATAACATGCTGTTTAACTAGGTAGTGGTTTTCTGATATGTTTTTCGTGTAGTGCAAGATGTGCGAGTATGTTGACGAACCACGGTTTAGAGGAGAGAGAGTACACACATGGAGAGAAGTGAGGCATGATAAGAGGATCTAGATAGTAGTAGTAGATACAGGAGCAATATACACAGTAGGATCAAGATTACACTGTGGTACGGGCTACAGTGTGTTATTCTTATGTGTCTGTTCTGACAAGTGGAGGAGGTGCAATGCATTCAGTACGTAAAGATAGTCACAATACTCTGTATGTAGTGAGAGATAGTGGGACATTGTAGATAGAACATAGGTCTCTGTCGTATTTGGGGAGACAACTTCAAGTGATTATGTGGAATACTTAGGCTGAACACACATTATCTGATTGTTCTTAATGTCTGTCTAGTATATTATCTTGAGGATCAGTATGACAAGGCTAGAGGGACTACGATACTTCAGTGTGTGAGTATAGGTGTTAAGAGTGGGGTATCTTCATATCAAGAAACTATGTCGATAGTGGATAAGAGTATCACGATCACATGGTTTATATCTAGCATTCTTTTAGTAGACACACGAGCTAACTGAACACATTACTATGATATTACACTACTATATACGTATGGAGGGTTACTTGTGGTTTAAAGATCGAGACATATTAACAGAGTGTAACTGTGTCTAGAGATTGTTATGTGTTATTATGAGTTGTTAGAGTGATCTGAGATGGACACATTATTAGGTGATCAGAGTGACACAAGAGTACAGGAGAGATTGGCAATCGACGCTGGTAACAAGTGGATCATCATACTCACTCTCTAGGGCGCAGACATATGGAGTGTTGCGTTATTCTGGGATAGAGTGTAGATGCGTTTTGCTATCATGAGATATGTGATGACGTTGAGATACATCTGGGTTTGTAAGGTGGATTGACGAATACAAATGTATTACTGGGGACTTGGGTGATGGTAGAGTCATGTTGTGTACACTAGGGTGTCTATGTGTAGGCGAGGAGGAGGTAGGACTTGTTTCGGTCACATATGTGTGGAGTAGTCCTTATGTGTTGTATAGGTCACATGGTGTGTTGCTATTTACATGAGATGACATGGTGCGTGAGAGCAGGTCATTGGACGTCGATATTGTATAGGGTGGGTTCTCATGTGTACGACATAGAAGTGTTATTAAGGGTTAGATTAGCGTGATCTGTGTATTATATATGGATTGCAGGTGATATGTAGATATACATCATAGATTCTGGGTGAGCGGATGGATTGTGACTTGGTATATCAAATCTATGCATTTAGAATTGATCAATAATGATATTTTAGTGTAGGGAGTAGAACTTGTATGTACTCAGGTTGCGACAGAGTATGTGCAATTAGTACGGATAGTGAGTCTGAGATTATGAGAGTGATGCTAGGTATTGTCAATATCAGATGGGAGTGGTCAAGATCTTATATTTTTGAACGGATTTTTGATTTGGAGTGAGTGTGTACAGTCAGGTCTGAATTTTAAGTAGCGCTCTATCCGTGAGTATATAGTGAGTGATAGTATGGGCGTAGATTTAACATTGAAGGGCGGGACATGGTCTCTTAGAGTTATTACTAGGTTTACTTAGACTGATCATTTGAGCTGCGTAGTTCTTTGTGAATTACTTGAGGGAGTAATATACGGGCTAGTAGAGAGTGCATGTGACTATGTGTGTTCTTGAAGGGAATCTTAGGTGTATGTCTACATAATTGTACATGGTTGTACATACCCAGTTGAATAAGAGCACACGAATGACAAAGTACTAGAATGCTCTCGGCTTTGAGGGGAGAAGACACGCAGTTGACATCACAGTATGAGGAAGAGAGTGCGAGGAGTGCGACATCAGATTATTGCTTGACTACAGGTGTGTACACAAAGAGAGCATTCTGACACATCTAGTCGTCAGATACAGGGTAGTTGCATAGAATACAAGAAGATCTTGCGTAGTGTAGTGTATTGAAGGTTATTAATATGCGTGTGTGAGCAGTGATCTTTCGAGACAATCTACACACACAGTTTGATTATTTTATCTCAATATATTCGCTCGTGTAAATGTATCACACGCGTTTCAGGGTTAATTAAGTACTCTTTAGACTGAGTGGGGGATGATGGGCAGTGTTGGACTGATTAGAGAGGACTATCTAGTTCGAGAGATGTGTGTGAGATAGGGTGATCACACACAATGTTTAGTCACACGACACACTTAGGCGAATAATATGTAACGGCTGCGGTCACATCCAGGGTGTGTCTCTTAACAATGGAGTGCGAGAGCGGATCTATTTGTATCATGTTATGGACACGAATGAGTGGTGCACTGTAGATATTAATGGAGAACTACCAGGATAGTGGTGAACTGAGATCTTAGGTGACGCGTGTGCGAGATGACAAGAGATTGCATTCATATGTTAGTACATAGGTGCCATGTGATGATGAGTGGGGGGGTAGGGGGAAGAATTATGATGGAGTCGTGCGGACAGATAGGAGTAGGGGTAAGAAAGGTGGTGGGATAGCATATGTAAAGATGAGTGCACGCAACATCTTTATGTCTCTATAGCAGTGCATGGTGCAGTGTATATTGGCTGTGGACCTATGCAGTAGAGGTAGCATATTATGATTAATAGTTTGTGTGGTAGTGAGGTTTATGAGTGCATCTCGAAAACACAGAGTGTTGACAGAGAGATATGGATATCTGGTCACACACTAGCGAGCTGTGGTGTATGTATAGTCTCTATATTTAACGGGTAAGGTCACGACTAACTCTGATATGCGAGTACATTACTGATAGGTCCATGAGACGTAGCGGAGTATGTAGAGGTACTGATCATCATAGAGAAATTGACGTGATAGCGTGTAGTTTGAGAGGAGTGAGGTCTCGTAGCACAAGATTGAAGGAGGCATTACTGAGAGATAATTGATCTCTAAAGATGAAGCACTTGAGTCTAACTGGTAAAGTACGCATATGCATAGTTTTGATCATACACAGGGAGCATGAGATCATGGAGTGAAGAGAGTACTGGAGAGGGAGAGAGATTTATACAGAGAGAGATACTATTGCGATTGAGATGTCATGGATGTGATGCGACAATTGTATTGTTTCTTTCTGAGAGTATGAGTATGATCTATTAATGGATGTGACAAGTGTACAGAGTATAGAGATGAACTCTTTTGCATTGTATGATTATAAAGTAGAGTATATTTGAACATGTTTACACTGGAAATATGATCACACTACTATCTTCTGCACTCTCGTCATGGCGTTGGCAGAGATTTCTGGTATATGAGTAGAATAGATCTATATATATTAGATTGTTACAACACATCTTCTATTGTTGACCTAGAGTATGACTATCTAGATAATCTACTATATGAATTCTCATGATAGTACGTATATCACATAATAGAGATGTAATCTGTATTTATCTAAGAATTTTAGGACACTATACGGAGTGATGGATTCTTAATGTGATAGTGAGATGGGATATCAGTGAGATATGCTATTTCTATTAAGATTTCGAATATGAATGGAGTCAGACTTATCCTAGGTGTGAGTGTGTACGGAGTTCTGATAGCAAGCATCGAGATCACTGGTATGGGTGATATTAGTGAGAGGTTCTCATTAGCTTGGGGGAGTAGGGGAGTGTTCACGAGACACACGTTCTATTACACCTGTGGCGATGACATATACACTGTTATGAGAGGTCTGAGTAGTGCGCTCAATAATGTATTCACACTTACAGTTGGAGTGAAGGATGTCTGAAATCTAGAGATCTGTTATGACATGGAGAGTGGCGGGGTTTATGGTGAGATATAGCAGCGTGAGGTCTCTTGACAGAGGTGGTACGAACGTAGTAGATAGTGTGTGAGTAAAATTAGTGAAGAATTGTTAAAGATATACGTAGCGGGGAGTGAGAGTGAGAGGTCTTTTATGTATATTGTGTCACACACGGGATCATTGGAGGTCTTGAAGGGTGTTACGGCAGATGACTAGTGTGGTGTAAGGTATGATGCTACGAGCACGAGTACGTGAGAGAAGGGACAGAACGAGCACAAGGTCATGCAAGTTATTAGTCGACGAGAGTGTACAGGTGAGTTCTATAGAGGGATATGTTAGAGAGGTGTGTCTCATATGGCACGCTGTACACAGGGTCCACTCAAGCATTGTGAGTGTACTTAGTGAATTGGCGTACGGGAGACAGAGTTTAGAGATAAACAGGACTATCAGACAGATATACAGTGAGAAAGAACACGGAGTGTGGGTATATCTGAGAGGCGATGTTATGTGTGAGTGTAGTCACACGTAGATCATATATGGACATAGTCGAGATCATTAATATATGTCGAGAAATAGAGAGGAGTCATATGGATGTTAGATGAGCGTTGAGATATTGGCACGAGAGTGAGATTCGAGATGTTTTACAAAGTGATAGGTACTGCGAATCGGAGACTGGCTTCAGTGACATGGTGATTAGTTGTAGATGAGGATAGTGAGGGTGAACAAGTCATGGAGTGTATTTATTCAGTGGGAGTCAGACGAGGGATTATAAGTATGTGTGGATCGAGAGCGTTGGTATTCATAGGAGTTAAGTAGTTTATATTAACTTTCGAGAGATTTTATTTTGATTATGTATATGACTTTATTTGGTGATCTCAGATTCTATCTTCTTTGAGTAGGGATAGTTCAGAATACTCATATGATATGAGATTGGTGAGGTCTGAATGTTATTGAAGACTCTCATAGACTCAGTGGGCAGGACATCAGGTGTTATGATATACACTTATCTCATACTTAATAATGTGCGCTGAGTCTCGTGGAGAGCTTCTATATTGTCAATTCTGACTTCTCTATGTGTGGTGGCGTTTTCTAGGAGATTGCTGTTAGCGTGAGGTAAGGAGAATTAGCATGGGTTGAGATACTGAAATATGAGGATCTGAGCATAGTCTTAGTGTATGAGAGAACTCGTGGGTACTATCACACAGTATCTTGTGTCAATACGAGATGACACTACGATGTAGTTGAGCATCGGACGTGCACAGTCGGAGGGGTTGGCGGGGTGGTATGTACATGTGAATGAGAAAAGTGGACTGTTGAGTGATTGATGGTAGCGTTATAGTAGAATGATGATGGAGAGTAAAGGTAGGAGTGTGACAGGATGAATCACCAGGGTGGATGTGTTATAGATAGAATAGCACATGGGTGGTGATTGCGAGTTAATGCGACCCGGGTTATAACTTGAGGACATCTCATTATGTTTGTGGTATGGTACACATAGACTTATAATTGTTTGTCTGGAGCAAGACTGAGATACTGTGGTTGGCGACATACTATAGGGTGAGATAGGAGCTCACAAAACACGTCGATGAGTGTAGTATGGTGTTACTGCGTAGAATTTCTGACTACTGGTATAGAGCTAGGAGTCTTATATAATGAGTTCAGCGCAATGGGGTCTATACTTTGTATGTATGTCTTTTCTGTCAGTGTATGTGGTAAGAGTGTGGTTCACTAGTCATTGGAAGGACTATGTGTATAGTGTTTCTTATAAGAGTGATGATATTATTGTGTAGTTTATAGAGTAAGACAAGGTAGACGAGAGGAGTGTATGGCTTCGATAGGAGGGTTTAAGGGAGGTGTGAGGAAGTGGGAGGATGTGTGGGGGGAGCGTAGTGGGGAGAAAGGGGAGTGCGGATCGGTGATGGTAGTTATATATAGGGACATCTGTGAAGTGTCAGATGTCTTAGGACATTTTGTGATGTGTGGAGACTTCGGTTTTCTGGATTTGGAGGCTAGGGGGGGGGGTGAGGGGGGGGGAGCACTGGTCGAGTGACAGTGTTTAGGACAAACTAATGATGAGTGTTATTGGGGTAGATGGGAGTGGTGGTGGGCGTGAGGGGTTCTGGTCATGAGAATGGGTGGTGGAAATTGTGGTGAACAGCAAGCAGGTACAAACTATTGATGTAATTGGCGATGTGACATGGTGGTAGTGTTGGGAAGCATAGACACGATTAGGATCGGTGCAATAGAGGATTTAGTGAGAGGGGGTGAGGAAATAGTTGATATTACATTAGTTTAATTGTGTGATTGATAGAGCGGAACGGGTCACGTGTGTCAGATTGAGCAGCAGAGAAGCTCTGAATACGAGATGAGGATTATCTGTAGGGTAATAGGTGAGAGTTGGAGCAACGCATTGTATCGGAGAGGCATCTGGATGCATTGACACACTGTGGGATTGTTAAGAGTATTTCATATGTGTGAGAAGGGTGAGATCTTTAGTGGTTATGATGATTATAGAATGTGCAGTGTTTGTGATAGAAGGTGTCGGTAAGAAGTGTGGTGTGGTAGTGTGTGAGTGTAATGAATCTGTATGTCTCAGGTCATGGAGGTAGAGAGAGAGACTGAGGTGGATGTATGGGTGTCATACGTATGCGTGTCACACATATATTCTAGTGATAGTCTACGAAGATATCTCTATATATCAATAGTGGTTAGGATTGATGACATTCAGGATGTGGATGAGTGGGTGGAGAGCGGGACTAGAGGGGGGGTGGTCCTATGTAGATAGGACGTTATACTGTAGTTGTATTTTATATAGGGATGGGATGTGTGTTCTTCTCTCGTGTTTTTTATACGTGTGGGTGAGAGAGTGTAGTGGACGCGTACACAGTCTTAGATGGGGGTGAATACTTAGGTCTATTCACAGTAGTGGAGGAGGTTGATATGACATGTAGGTACTGGACGATTCGAGCTGACGGGGATGCGTGTCATGGCTGTCATACACAAGCATTGCATTTGATATATGAGGTGGAGATTTCTAGGTGTTCTTTGTGTAGGGTGAGTAGAGGGTCTGTAAGCGGGATAGTTGGGGTATATTAGAGAGTAGGGGTGAGTTGGAGTGGTGACATACTGACATTCTTATAGTAATGATAGTGGGGTGGGATGGTTATTTTGACATTTGGGTATTAGGATGGTCTGTCTGTGAGTAGAGACTGATCTAGTTATCACTTTTAGAGTGTTGTGGGAATGGAAGTGCTATGAGGTTTGTTGGTGGTTCGTGAGAGAGAGGGGGGAGGTTTTATGTATGTTGACACTATGATGTGGGGAGTTGTGGGAGATAGGTGCGTATAGAGATATAATGAGGGGTGTGTGTGTACTGTGGTGCGACAGGTAAGTTAGATACACTGTTTAGGGGTGGGTAAAGATGAGAGAGGATCTATTCTAGTGACATAGTGGGGATAGGGACGAGGTGGTCTATGTTGAGAATTATTATTTATATTGAATGTTGGACTAGTTGAGGGGGTCAGTATTATCTGCGGCTAGGCGTTGGATGAGGGTGAGAGGTGAGGGGGTGAGTTGGGAGTTATCGATTATCTGGTGGATGGAGATAGTAGAGGATGGGGTCACTAATGGTGAGAGTAGAGCGTTGATGGAGTGATGTAGTGTTTGGAGTAGAGGATGGGGATGGGAGATGGATGTAATCTGTGGTAGGTGGTGTGTGTGGTGGGGGGATGAAAGTGAGGGTCTAGTATGAGGGGAGAGTCTTTCATTCAAGAGAGGGGCAATTTGCGTGTCTGGACACTATGAGATGTATGAGAGAGAATGGCAACGTTTGCAGATCAGACGGGCGCTGTGAGCTTATCTAGGGTCTAGTTATGTCGAGGACGTATAGGGATCACGCGAGGAGAGCAGACTTGAGGCATCAACTGTGAATTTAAATAGAGGGTGACAATAGGTGGCGGTAGGGGGTATCGTGAGATAGATTGTAGAGAACTGTAGATGTAATGATCAGTGTGGGGCAGTCTCTTAATTAGTTGAGGTAGTGAGGTATTCATTATAATTCGTATAGGATCTTAGACATTCTGCTGGCGGAAGATCTAGCGCGAGGGAGCTAGCATGGATGACTTCGGGGGTAGGTAGTTATGCGATGTATATCAGTGGTGCGAGGGCAGGTAGAGGGGTGGTAGGGTGATTTGGTGAGGACTTAGTAATGGCATTGGATAATCAGACTGTGCAGTCACTCTTAGCACAGAGACTGTTCAGACTGGCTAGGGAAAGGGAACTCTGTGGAGGCTACAGAGTGTGGTGCGTGGTCTTGAGTATTTATGGTTTAGGTAGATGGTTGTCTGCAGAGGTCAAAGCATTTTTATGAGATTAGACGAGTACAGAGAACACTAGCGAGATAGTGAGCTGACAATGAGAGATCAGGGATTTAATATCTGAGAGGATAGTCTACTAGGATCTGGTCTCTTAGACTGAATACAATAAGGTAGCTCATGGGGGTGGTTACTGACTGGGGAGCAGCAGAAGTAGAGGCGAGCAGTTATTGAAGGTCTGATTGGGAAGAGTTGCGAGGCTATGAAAGGCAGGTATTATTGAGATCAATGTTGTGGAGATGATAGCACAATCTAGATCGTGTGTCTATAGCAGAGTGTGTCCTAGAGCTTTTGGCAGACTGCGTAACTGCGTGTCACTTTTAGTGTGGATAGATATTAGGTGGCGACGTGTGTGCTGTGTGGATGTCTGAGTATGAGGGAGTGGAGAAGGGGTGATCGGCACTGGGACTACGACACTTGTGAGGTATGTACTGCAGGCGAGTTGAGGAGTGGTGGCTGAAATTGCGGAGAAGGGACGTGCGAGAGTAGTAGCTAGTGAGGAGAGAGCTGTAGTGATAAACTAGGATTGACGAGGAGACTATTTCTCAATTAAAGAATATTCTGGCTGAGGGGAGAGGATAGTAATGAACACAGGTTACTGACATCTTGTATTATGTTGACATAACTAATGGTGTATGTCACTTCAGACATATTTCGATCTGGGATTAGGTGTTGGGAGACGTAGGTAGATGAAGATGTATATGTTGTAGAGAGTGTAATACTAGCTAGGCGTGGACTCTAGAGGGGAGAGTTCTCTCATGGAGTATTGGGCCAGGCGAGTGTCTTCAATATAAAGATGACGGATCTATTGAGTAGGACATGATGCATGCGGGCAGGGATGAATAAACATCCACAGTAGGGGATGTAGGGGAGTTGGTGGGATGCATTGTGTCTTGTAGACATTATGTGACTGTACTTTGATCTAAGTTAGATAGAGTGGGCACGACAACATAGATGAGTCTATGGGGATGTAGTAGTTTGGACTGATGGTGTGTAGGGCAATGGAGTTCAGTGATATAATTGAGAGCAAGATATTTGTTTGTAACAATGACGTAGACGGTTTTCTAGGGAGTGAGATATATGTAGTAGTCAAGTGTGTAGTGACAACTTGTAACGGGATAGTAAGTTATCTTACTGTGTGTGCTTGTAAGTCTCACAATATGGGGAGTGTAGAGGGTCGATGTGTAGTATAGTTCTATATGTGTAGTGACACTGGATCATAAGTTGTGTGCATGTGATGGTGTTCTTGATTCTATGGCGTGCCGCGTGTAGAGGAACTACTCGATTGTAGGCAGTGAGGTGTTTGAGATGTTATGATGAGATATGTAGTTTAAGTTTCAGACAGTTAATGAGAAGTAATTCTGAGTTATGAAGATAGTTAGAGGAGTTGAGTCTTATAGTGGACAGTGTAGAGAGTGTTGGATGGCACACATATGATCCAACATGCGAGGTAGAAATCTTCTAGAGAATGAGGATGCGAATGGCGTGAGATTTGCAGATAGATATTGATGTTCTATTGTGAAATCATCTCTTGGTGGAGTTACAGATATAGAGGATAGCAGGTGAGTGGGCTAGGATAGGTGTGTGTGGAGTCTCGAGTGAGCACCTATTGTGTTTGGCAGAGCGGCTGGGTTCGTTCTATGTGATACATGTCCGGGTGCGCGTGCTCTACTGATAGCTATGTCTCTGCGATGATCTGAGTGGCCGATCAAGATCGAGTGTCGAACGAATATGTGACGACATGCAGAGAGTTAGAGTGGATATGAGTGATAACTAACGATAGGGGGGCGATTTAAGGGATGGACGAGCCTGGATGACAGTTGTCTTATGTGACTCTCACTATAGTATATAAGTGAGTGTAGGTGACAAGATGTTACTACTAGATTTAGCTGTGCGTACGTGATATAGTGTGGTATACGAACTTTATTGCATATGGGGTGGGTTAGGTATGTGGGGGGTTTTCGGAGGTATTGATGGGGTGGTGGGGTGATATGTTGTTTTGGTATTTCTATAGTAAGTCGGTGGAGTCATAAATAGATTTGAGCGGTCTAATTAACTGATAACCAAACAGGAGTGAAAGTTCAGTCTCCAAATCACTGCAAGAATACTCGATGACAAGTCGTATTACGACGCAACTCAGCGCAGCGTCCCTGTCCCACCCTGGAGCGATCTCTAGAGAGAGCGCAAGCGGTATACGAGCGCGTGCAACTTCATCAGCGAGCGATCACTCGGTCTTCTGACACTGTCTCATCGTCTATATCTCTCTCTATCTCGGAATAAATATGATGCTAACTACGCACGGGTGACTACTCGACGTAATTTCAACTTCAAAACAATATGTCGGTTGTTTTCTATAAGGTTAGGGATTATCCATCTAGCATCCATAATAACTAGCACACACACTAAACCTAAATAGATTTTCAGCTAAGTTTTTAGGCTGAAAATGTATTTTAAACACATGTGTTCTCTCTCTACACACACACACACACACACACACACACACAACAGAGAATTAGCGAACCTAATTGATGCTATAAAATTACTGACCTTACAAAATAAACAATCATCACTTAATAACATGGAACTAACGATCATCAAAATCCAAAATAGATGTTATTTAAAAAATTTTTTTTTTATATAAAAACTGATAATAATAACATTTTTCCTGAATATCATAACCCATACATAATGCTATAAATATAGAAAAAACGCTTAAAGTATAAATCTTGAAAAAAAGTATGATTTTAAATGCCCTAATTAAAAATGTAACATTCTTCAATTATGTGTAAGTTCATTTACTTGTACTATTTTATACATTCTGAGCGCGCGAGATAAATTTTTTTTGTAACGGTCGGTATTCCCAATTCTAGACAAATCACTTCTCTCTTTTATCCATATACGCGCGCAGCAGTGGAGCGAGTATAGGTTGATACCATTATGATTTATCACAAGAATAAAGGAAAAAGAAAATTAAATACAACCTAAATAGATGAAAAACAAATAGAGATAAGCAGTAATAAAACAGTAACTCTAAGTAAATAAAAAAAAAAAAAAAAAAAAATCAAAACAAAACCGCCAACCAAAACAAAGCCCCCACCCCCCCCCACCGCACCCAACACACACCAATCGCTTCACACACCCACCAACAAATAACCCCCGCCAACACGCCCCACCACTCCCTACCACACCCCAAACACCATACCCCCTATAACCCACCAACGCACCAGCCACCTCTCCACAACGGCCCCCCACCACTCCCCCCCCCAATCTCCCCCACCCCCCCCCGCTGCCGAACCCCCCCCCCCCCTGACACCCCCCCCCCTCCCCCCCAACCCCTCCACAACCACCCCATCCGAACCCACAACCTCCCCCCCCCCCAGCAGCCCACTCCCCCACCCACACACCACCGCCCCAGCCCCCCCTGCACCCACCCCCCACCCCTTACACTCCCACCTCCTAACCCCCCCCTCGACCCCTCATTTAACTTACCCACCTCTATTACCCACCCACACCCCCCGCTCACCTACCAACCACCACCCCCCCACCCAACAACCCCTCCCCTCCAGCCTATTCCGCCCCCCACCCACACCCCCCCACCTCCCTTCCCCCTCCCCCCCCCACGCCACCCTACTCCCCTGACCCCCAACACCCCCAAACCCACATCCCCCCCCACGTCACACCCACCCCCTTCGCTCCCACATGACCCCCACCCACCCACCCCACCCCCACACCCCCCACAACCCCCACTTACCCCCCACCCACACCCTCTCCCAGCCCGCCCTCCACAATCGCTCCAGCAACCCTCACCCAAACTGCCAACCCATCCCCCCCCAGTCACACCCCTACCCCCCCAAAACACCTCCCACAAACCGCGAATACGACACCCCCCACACCCCCACCCCCACACCCCAAACACCGCCATCCCCACACCCCCCCCACCCCCACCACCACCCCAACAAACCCCCCCACCTCCCCTACCCCCCCCACCCCCACTCCCTCTCCAACCACATCACCCAACATCGTACATACCCATCCCCACCACCCCCCCCCCTCAAACTACCCACATTACAACCCACCTATTCACCCTCCCCCCCCCCCCCCTTCACCCCCCACCCATCGCCACCCCCACCCCCAGCCCCCCCACCCACCCCTAGGGAAACGAGGACCTATGATGATATGCATGCGTAAGTGGGCACGGCCTCAGAACATGCCGGAAAGGATGGATCGGGTCTCGTACTTTTTGATCTTCTTTGTCGGTGAAAGGTTTTTTGACCGATGTGACACAGCTGTTGTAGGATGAGATGGGTTGATATCTCTAATGTAAGATCCATGGTTTTAACAGCCATCAGGATAGTAGGTAATGTATTTTTCTCGCGATTCATGTAACATATACTCAACAAAGACTTGAGACTGCATCTATGCCGAAGTAGTTGACTGGATGGACGCACTCCTCCATCGAATAGACGATGTAGCTAAGAGAAGCTTATAGCTCATGTCTCTGTACTTTTCCGGAACTTTCCGCTTTCGGTCCAATGGGCTGGTCTTCCTTCCATAATTCTCCACGTCAACACAGGTTAGCATGCACTCAAAGTCGGCGTAGATTGGTAAATGGGACTGCATCTTCTTCTGCCCCTCCTCAAACTTGATACTCAGGCTTCCCTACGGTGGGCATAATAATCTTGACGGCTTTCATGTTCACATGTTCAGTCTTCCTTGTGACGGTTGAGAATATCTTCTGTTCCGAAGTGAGCAAGCAACGTCGGCATATGTAGGTTTGACCATGAAGCATAGTAACCTGGGATCTAACGAGTCGGCTCAGAACTCTGATGAGAACAATAGTGGGTATTACACCTATCCTTAACGTAAGAAGATTGTATTTCTATGTTTTCATCTTCAGTCAGTATTTTTGCTATAATATTACATAGTACACACATAATGGTTAGGTGTAATGGAGGACATTTTAGTCCTAACCTCGCAAATAGTTTGTACAATAAAGCCATTTTTCATTTAATTTCATTTCATTACACTTTTATTTTTATAAATGTAATGGAGTTGAGAGAGACCTTTGTTTTCACTACCAATATTACTGTCACCCCTAGATCACACCCCTGGGACTAGGGGTGTCAGTAAAGAGCGCGGTCGTAGTTGGCTGACTAGTCCAGTCACATAGGAGCTGGAAGTGACTTCCCAAACTGTCCAGACTGATCTACTTCATATTGAGTTCAATTATTTGAGCAGTCATAAATAGGTAAATTATGTTCATTACTGAAGACTACTAGTCATCTTCACCTGATTACGTGAAGTATATCTTACAATAGTAATGTTGTTCCTGAGATTTGGTCTATACAGTGTTTTACTACTAGAGTTAACAAAGTATAGGTTAAGATGAGCTCACATACGTATAATACTGGCTCTAAACCAGTTGTTTTGTTGTAACTGGAATGACAAAAATTAAAAATGCCACTATGAAAACATTAAAAAATGTTTTCTAGCTAACATATATCAATAGAAGGTTTTAACAAATTTAAATTGAAAATACATCAATTAATTAAGTTGAAAAAACTAGTTGAGTCCTAAGTCTAATGCATATTCTGAGTCGAGTAATGTGACCAATAACAGCTAACTCACTGAGACAGCTGACGATGAATCGGAGCTTTGTGGTATATGGTCTATAATCAGCTGATTATTACTTTCTTTTTTTGCCGCTAGACTAAACCAAGCGCTGCACTCACTCTGCATGATTGTTAGAGGAAGGTAACATAACCCAGTTCTTATAGATTCGATTGTTGTATTCTTTTCAATTCACATATAGTTTACATTTTCTGATGTGATTATTCAGTAAGTAATTAATGTGTGTAATACAATTATTTACAAGTGTTTTTATAAGTTAATGATTTGTGATGACTCTGTGCCAGTTTATTTCTAAAGATGAATATTAGGTAAGCTTTGCAAGTTTATATATTTTAGAAAATAGATGTATATGTATATGATATTAATATGTTTAGTTTTGTATACCTTAAATTAGCTGTGACATGTAACAATATATCACCATATTTATCAATCAGCGAGTACATATTACCACATAGGCAAAGAAATCATGGTTTTATGCAGTTTCTTGCCACCAAATAAATTTGGAACATTTTGCTTGAAATGGGTCTAGAATTGGCTGTATTTTCACGTGATATGCTTTTTATTCCGCGAAAATAACGTATTTTACCGAAAAAACGTATATCAACACTTTTAGTACTTCTGTAAAATTTCCATTAATTTAAATAGTATTTCAATCTTTTTTTAAATTTTCATGTGTTTTTTTGCGTTGAATACAAATTTGAAAACTATTGGTCTATTAAAGTTATTTCTAGAGATATAACGGAAAAACTGCTGTCGTGATCATTACGTGATCATTATATACAACAGCTGTTAATCACAAAAACCAAATTCACCTATATTCCCGCCGGAGTGGTCACGGAGGCCAAAAACTTGAATTTAACGCAAATTACGAATTTTTGTTGAGAAAATAGACAATTAGGATAAGTTAGGTTATGTTTGGTTATGGAAAAAAATGTATTTTTAGGGATGAAAAAATAATTTTACTACAAAACCAGTTATATATTTGTGTTCAGCATACAAAAACTCGAGAAATGAAAAAAGAAAGTTTTCAAAAATTAAGATTTTTAAAGAAGTTGGTTTTTTCACTATGAGAAAAAAACTAAATTTTCGATTTTTCGGTAAGAAAAGAGTTTTCCGCTCATAAAGTCAAGCTCCTCATAATATATAAACTTAAGTTTTACCACTTTTTCAACATGAAATCGTATTTTCAGAGGTGGCAGTAAAGTACCTAATGGTTACTATAGATTAGATTACATTTATTCAAGTTAAAACATTAGTTTCTGTTTGGGAGCATTTAACGGATTTTAACCGAGTATATGATTGGAAGGAAAAGACTTAACGTACAAACACCGCATATTATGATTATTATTCATATCACGATTATTTAGCAAGATTGAGTAAGTTCATTTGACAGCGAAACCCGTCACAAGGGGATAATGAGGATGGATGCATTCCCGTTTTTAGTTAGGTGCAGCTTAAATCCGTACATTATACCAAAGACAAAGGTACCAGGTTTTACTTTTATACATAAGTTGTCGAGATGTTTTCTTGTAGTATATATCCTGGAAATTCTTTACAAAAAAATACATAATTTATCTACAGCTACCAACTAACAATGCATAGATTAAATATCTCAGATATGCTCACGTTATCTCCTGAAGAGACTGAGAGGCTGGTTCACTCAAACTACATAGACCAGCTGTGATTCTTAGTATCTTAAATAAATATTTTTTAAATAATAACTTTTATTTTAATTTGAAATGGTAAAAGTGTATTTAGTTTCCTTCTATTCTTCGTAAATTGTTTGGTTTGTCCGAATGTTTTGTTGAAGTTAAATTGAATTGTAGTACAGTATATATTCTCTTTATGTCTTTAATTAAAATTTCTGAATTAAATACGTTTTTATTTATTTTTGTTTTATTATTTATATATTAATAATATGTAAATAAAAAAAAATATTTTTTATTTATATATTATTATAAAAATTACGTTAATTTTTATAATAAACTAAATTTACTCACATGTTTATTTATGTAGTAGTAGAATGTTAAGTACATTCTTTATATCTTGTCCTGCACACAGACCGATAGTTTAAGCAGGACAATTATTCATTTATTGTACTTTTTCATGCTATATATGAATATTTTTTTGAATAAATTTATAATCAATCAAAATCAATATATATACCAAACTTATGAGTTGTATGAAGGTTATAAGGGTCAACATAAAGATGCTCTATGTGTTAATCCTCATACAGAAACCAATACTGAAACAGATGTAGGGCCTACCCTGCTTGCTTACCTCATATCCAATTCCATTATCACATTGGTTCCACCCTCCTCCCCCTACCAGCTTTATCACATTGCCCCTTTATTAATTTAACATTGTAGAAAATTCTGCTCTGTTAGTTGTATCATAGACCGTTGGGTGGGCCAATAATATCGTTCATGTATGGCTGGGTGGTATAGTCAATATCAACATATGTTTACGTGTGGGTGGGTATGACAATAACATACGTATATAAATGATTGAGTCGGTTAGTACCATCGTATGTCTGTGGGTGTGTAAGAAGATCAATATCAACATACGTTTACGTGTAGGTGGGTATGACAATAACATACGTATATAAATGATTGAGTCGGTTAGTACCATCGTATGTCTGTGGGTGTGTAAGAAGATCAATATCAACATACGTTTACGTGTAGGTGGGTATGACAATAACATACGTATATAAATGATTGAGTCGGTTAGTACCATCGTATGTCTGTGGGTGTGTAAGAAGATCAATATCAACATACGTTTATGTGTAGGTGGGTATGACAATAACATATACGTATATAAATGATTGAGTCGGTTAGTACCATCGTATGTCTGTGGGTGTGTAAGAGGATCAATATCAACATATGTTTACGTGTGGTTGGGTAGGACTATAACATATACGTATATAAATGATTGAGTCTGTGAGTACCATCGTATGTCTGTGGGAGTGTAAAAGGATCATTATCAACATAGGCCTACGTTTTTTCTGTTGGGTCGTTTAATACCTTCGTACACATCCTCTACCCTGTTTATATTCAGGTATAAGGCTGAATTTCATAGTTATAACGTGTTGCACTTTATTTTCCTAAAATTTCGTTTAAAGATTTGTTATATTCATTATTATTGGAATAACTGTATTGCAATTTACCTTTTACAAGTTGCAAGAAATTTTGCCGTGTAGCAGTGAAACTTTGAATCACTTAAACATTTTTTCTCTATCAAATTCATAACACATATAAAACTAAAAAAATATTTTAATTTGGGAAAACATTAATCCAAACGACTTAGTACGAATATTATATTAGATACTTTATCATCTGTTGTATTAAACTTGTTGTAATTTATGTGTTATATTGTAATTGTGTTTAAATAAACATATGGCATCTTATGAGATTCAGGTATAGAGTTATCCTGTTGAAAAGCAAAATTATTTCGATCTATATTAAAAATAAAATGGGTGACTAGTATTTTTTTTTTTTTTTTTGATTTCCCACTTTTATATATACCGGTACATGAGTTTGTTCTTCAAACAAAATAATAAGATCTTCTTTAAACATTAAGTCATATATTTAATACACTCTTTGACCATTAATTATATAATCACCTAAATTTAAAAATAATATTTTTCCCAAGGCAACTGTTTTATTTATTTATTATTTTTTTAAGGAATTGGTAAATTTAAAATGCGTTACAGTAAATTAGTAAATTTCCAGGGGTACATAATTTGAATATAAATAACTAAACAATTGTAATGTTTTATTTAAAAACTAGTAACCACGTCTTTCGTTTAGTTTGTAAAAAAACATAAATTTTTTCCTTCAATACCCACAAAACATAAGGAAAGTGAACAATTTTCTTTAGTAGTGTAACTCTTGACAGTCGTTGCACGTCGAAACTTGGCCTTCCACTCACGTTGTGTACACACAAGATATATACGTTCTGCTTTTAATGGAAATTTTCCATCATACCAAAAGGACCGTCGTTAATCAGTTAAGAACCATTAAACCTTCAGTATTTAATGGTGATTTGGCATCAGACCAACACAATCGTCAGTAATATACCTTCAGCATGTAATGGTGATGTGGTATCAGACCAACACGATCGTCGGTTATATACCTTCAGCATATAATGGGGACTTGTCATCAGAACAATACGATCGTCGGTAATAAACCTTCAGCATTTAATGGTGATTTGGCATCAGACCAACACGATGGTCGTTACTGTACCTTCAGCATTTAATGGTGATTTGTCATCAGAACAACACAATCGTCGGTATTATACCTTCAGCATTTAATGGTGATTAGGCTTCAGACCAGCACGATCGTCAGTAATATACATTCATCATTTAATGGTGATTTGTCATCAGAAAAACACGATCATCGTTAATATACCTTCAATATTTAATGGAGATATGGCATCAGACCAACATGATGGTCGGTACTATACCTTCAGCATTTAATGGAGATTTTCCATCATATCAAAAAGACCTCGTTAATAAACCTTCAGCATTTAATGGTGAATTGTCATCAGATTAACACAACCATCGATAATATACCTTCAGTATTTAATGGTGATTTGTCATCAGAACAACACGATCGTCAATGCTGGTGGCAAAATTACACCATAGTAAAGAGTAGTATATGAGTACTGCCACAATGGATGTATAAATATATCCAGTCTTCGATACTAGTAAGTTTACGATATCGTGTTTTAGAGTGGTTAGAGGATACACTGCCCCCCGATAGACTCACATATTGTTGTTGAGAAGTCGATATGACCAAACCACGCCATAGTAATGAGTAGTATATGACTACTGTCACAATGAATGTATAAATATATCCAGTCTTCAATACTAGTTAGTCCACGATATCGTGTTTTAGAACGGTTAGAGAGTACGCCAATCCCCCCCCCCCCCGATAGACTCACAGATTGTCGTTGAGAAGTCAATTTAACCAAACCACGCTATAGTAATGAGTAGTATATGACTACTGCTACATTGTGTTTAAATATATCCAGTCTTCAATAGTAGTTAGTTCACGATATCGTATTTTACAACGGTTAGAGAGTACGCTAACCCCAGAGAGACTCACAAATTGTTGTTGTGAAGTCGATTTAACCAAACCACGCTATAGTAATGAGTAGTATATGACTACTGCCACATTGTGTTTAAATATCTCCAGCCTTCAATACTATTAGTGAACTATATCGTGTTTTAGAACGTTTAGCGTGTACGCTACCCCAAGATGGACTTACAGATTGTTGTCGATAAGTCGATATGGCCCTACTACCCAATAAACTGCTGCTATAGTAACAGTGTTGAAATATATCCAGTCATTCATAGTACTAATTCTAGATTAGCGTGTTTTACAATGGTTGGAGGGTACAATTCCCCCAGAGAGACACCTTGATTGCTGATCTGGATATGTATCACACACGCTATAATAATGCAGTGTATATAGACTACTTCTACAGTAACTATATGTTGAAATTATCCAGTCATTCATACTAGTAAGTCATTTATTTTACAATTCATTCACTTTTTTATACTACTAAGAATGTATGGGATAGCGTGTTTATACTGGCTAAATGGTATACTGCCCTCTGAGAAACTCAAAGTGTGTTGCTGTGGGTTTTATGTGAACCAACCACGCAAGATTATTGTGTAATATACAGGGTGTCTTTTTAAAATGGGTCACCATTGTAATATTAGAAACCATAAGTCTGAAAAAAAACTGCAAATGTAGAACCTTACCTTGCTTTTTATGACAGTTGAAAACACAATTTAAAAATTTTGAAAAATGGCCGCCATTTTCCAATATTGCGATTAATTTTGTTTTTTCTTATGAAACACGCTAAATGTTATCATAGGTTTAGATGTAAATAGTAATTTTAAGTTTTTTTTAATTATTGGCAGTTTTTCGATATTTTGCTTAATAACGTAGGTATGAGAGCCCAATAAGTTCAGATTCCTTATGGAGTTTACCACTGAAATAAACATTTTTTCAATATAAATTTAAAAAGATTGTCTAAGCTGCAATTATTACAACCCACAATTGGAAAATGTATGCCTAGCTACTCCTTTTTTTAATTATTTGACAAAACAGTATATTAAATTATAATACGGAGAAATTAAAACAAATATGTTATTATTTTATCACAGATAAATTGATGTTGACAGCAATGTTACTATTATTAACTGTTGAAGTCAGCTTCCAATACAAATCTACAGCTATATTAGAGGTTAATATACTCGTTTTTTAGTTGTCGATTTGTATTGGAAGTTGACCTGAACAGCTGAAAGTACACTCCTAATCCTTATCACTAAGCTACTACCCCTTTTTAATATAGGCGAATGTTTTATGTACTTTTGTTTAATAATCTCAAATTATTATTACTGATTATTATGTGTATTGTAATATAACGATATATTACTATACATTGAGCATACGTAAATAAAAAAAAGTTGTAACACTTTTCTCTTAACTAAAAAAATTTACATGTTATTTGTTTAAATTTAATTAGATGTGTGCAAAATTGAATTAATCTGTGTTAATCTTTTATTTTTACGTTAATTTTTTTCTACTTGGATATTTCAAGTTGTATTTGTGCTAGGGAACATCCATTTATATTCGGAATTCAAATAATTATTGATTTATTTAATAATCAAATCGCTTAGGACAAACCATCTACGCTCAAATAGTGTTTTAAGATGTAAATCATTTAAGTGAAGATAAAAATGATATTATAATAATTGTTTGAATTACATGCAGCCAATGCCCGATGTGTTATCAGTTAATTAAGGATAAATAAGTATATTCCTGGGGGTATAAATCCAAGTAAATTGATTGTGTTGGTAACGTGCTGTGACAGTAAAACAATATATTTGTCATATTTCTTCAAACAATAAGAGAATAGGAACAGACTAATATGTAGGACCACAAAACAACTGCTTCTTCCCTACATGGCAATTTGCAACTGACAACAGAAGTGGTAAATTAATGTTGGCTCATTTACATATAAGTACAGGGTGTAGGGGTTAGATGCCCCCCCCCCTCTGGAACCATAATAACTCCCTTTCTCCTTTTGGGAAAACAAGACAAAATTGTCGTGGAATGGACTTTAACAAACCTGGTGTGATTTTTGACGTAAACATTCACACTAATAGACCTTTATAATGTTATAAGTAATTTGTAGGTTTGGGTACGTGTTATATAAATGACCTTATTTATACATTGATTATATAGTGATAAAGGGCGTTATACCATAGTAAGATTGAAACTAATGCATATAATTGATAATGTAATTTAATAACATATTAAAAATATAACTTTTTCTGTATGAAATAATATTTTAAAAAATTAAGTTTATTAACATTGTCTGCTGGAGTCTATAAGGGTTAATTGTACAGTAAGGTTTTTATTTATGTTACTTGCTGTTAGCTGTTAGGGATTATTTTTTACGTAGTATTTATATATTTATGTCCCATATCAGACGAAGTATTTTTCAGTATCTGGTTTTTTTCGAGTGAATAGCTTCGTTTACTAAATTATAACAAAAATTACACTAAAAATACAATAAAAACTGTTTTCCATCCGATATAAAATATTTTGTTATGTCTAGTTTTGTTACCAGCTTCACTTTACTAATTGAAATAATGTGTATATTTTTATTTGGAAATCAATGTATACAGTTATGTTTTATGGATTGAATAGTGAAGAGTTACTTTTTTAATAGGGTTAAGTATACAATACATACTTGAAGTGAAAGAATAACAGAATAACAAATTCTTTCAATATTGTTCTTGCTTCAACTAATCTATTGTTTAGAACAAACTATGAAACAATGACATAGGATTCGATGACTTGTACTTCAGTGAATAAATACGAACAAAACAAAATAAGTTATCTCTCGCTGATAGGTGCTTTTCAATTTATCATTAATATAAATGTTGTAGAAAAAACGTTGGGAACATAATACAGTAATTATAACTGAATACATATATATTCTGTAATGTAACTTTAGGTAAATATACCTTTCTCTCCGTCTCTCCGTCAATACCTCCTCCGTATGTGTATGGGTGGGTGGATGGGTCAATACCCGTACGCGTCTTTGTGTGGCTTGTGCTGGAAATGACGGAGAAGAAAGTGAAGATGATCAAGCCCAAGATCTGTGTGACTGTGAATATTATTTGTTATTTCTTTATTCTATACATGTGTGAAGACTAGAGTATTGGCAGGCCTGGCTTTAGGGTGAATAGCTCCCTGGGTTGCAAACAGCCCCTACACGTACAGTGGTACTGACACACCCACCCGCCCCTACACGTACAGTGGTACTACACCACCCACCCGCCCATACACGTACAGAGGTATTGACCCACCCGCCCACCCATACACATACAGTGGTATTGACCCACCTACCCACCCATACACGTAGAGAGGTATTGACCCACCCGCCCATCAATTCACGTACAGTGGTATTGACCCACCTACCCACACATACACGTAGAGAGGTATTGACCCACCCGCCCATCCATTCACGTACAGTGGTATTGACTGTAATCTTACTACAGTGGTATCACTACAAGTAATCTTTGTAGTGTATATTTGAAATTAATAAAACTTTAGAAAATAAAGATCTCAAGTAGCATAAATAATCTGAAAGATTACATTTAATACTAAAACCTGTTTTATAATATTTTAATTTAGAATATAGCATTTCAAGAATTGTACTTCAGTGAACAAATGCAAACAAAACAAAATAAGTTATTTCTATCTGATAGGTTGGTTGCTTTGTTTAGGTATTTTGGATTTGTAATGTAAATTTTGTCATTATTAATTTTGTAAATCATAACTGTAAAAACTAAATGCAGTATACCTTTTCCGTTAATTCACTACCACTACTTTTTACTTTAGTTCACTACCACTACTTTTGTTATCGCAACTAATGTTATATTAAATTACGTCAGGTCAGGTTAGGTTAGATGGCTACTAAATTTCATCGCACACTGGGAAATCCAATGGTTGAATTACGCTCTCTCCAATTCCGAATGCGCTCTTTATGTGTGTAAGTTCTTGGAAAGCGATAAGATAAGGCTATATCGGATTCCCAGCGGAAAAGAAATACCATAGTGGACGTAAAAATGATTGGGTTAACGTTTTTAAAGTAATAGAATATTTACCAAGTGGTAGTGAATTTACGGAAACAAAAAAAGGAGTAATTGTGAATTTAACGGATAAGATCTAAAACAGTAATAATGAAAGAATACATATAAAATCTGCAATGTAACTGTAGGTAATCTAGCTAATAAAACGGTGACACCCCATACATTAATTTTTTTCAAGCAAAGTTTATATGGTAAAATAGTCATTTTGAATCAATCCTTGATGCCAATAGAGAATTACTTAGATTTCTCTATGTTGAAAAATTATCAGAAGAAAAGGATATCTGTATTGTCCATATTATGATTAAGATTTTTTATCATTTTATTTTCAAATATATTCTTAATAGTTCATTTCCTCAAGTAAATTTTTAGTAATATTAGTTTTTCTTTTCCTTTCTGGTTTTCCTTAATTGTGCATCTCGATTACATTTTCACTTTCATATAAAACCCATCACATTTATACAACAGATGGATGGCCCGTGTTGATTATCATAGAAATATTACATATAAGTATGTGTCTAGTCATTCCTTATTTTAAAGGTTTTACTTAGTCAATTCAAATGGCGGCATGTTAAAGAATACAAGTAACAACAGTGTTTGAAAATTTAATACTTCTTTTATTTGAAAAAAATGCAGATTTAAATGTATAAACTTTTCAAATCAATATATGGCTATCTTAAGTACTCTTCATGTAATAAACTTCACAGTTCTACATTGGAGGGACGGCCCGTGGAGGGTATAATTGAAATGTCAAATGTAAGCATGGATCTAAATTATTATTAGTATTGGTTTTTGTTTTCCTTTCAGGTTTTCCTTAATTGTACCATGTTGACTACTTTTCCATTTTCATACAAAACCCATCACATTTATACGGTCTATTGGTGGCCAGTGGTCATTATCATAGAAATCTTACATGTAAGTATATGTCTAGACTAGTAATTCTTATTTTAAAAGGTCTTACTAATTCGCGTCAAATGGCAGCGTGTTAAAGAATACAAGTAACAAGAGTGTTTACAAATCTAAACCATCTTTTTATTTCTAAAAAAATGCAGATAAATGTATAAACTTTTCAAATCAATATATGGCTATCTTAAGTACTTTCCATGTAATAAACTTCACAGTTCTATATTGGAGGGACGGCCCCTGGAGGGTATCATTGAAATGTCAAAAATAAGAATGAATCTTGTTAAACCTTATTTTATAAGTTTTACTTAATAGTGTTAAATGCCACAAACTGCACCTAAAAAGGTTAAATCTAATCAGAAATAATGACGTGTAAAATAAAACAAGTAAGAACAAATTAATAATTGTAGGAAACATCAATATCCTCATGTGTACAACTTCCTCTTGGTGTATTTCGAAATGTTGTTGAAGGATTATACAACAGTGTGGCACACTGCCAAACAACCAAGGGGAGAACTTTGGACATTTATTGTGATTAAAACTACATTTAGTACGGTTTTTGTTTAATATTTTGTTAATTGCTATTCTTAGTTGCTGTTGTAATTATAAAATATGTTTTGTTTTTTTAAGGAGAGGCCAATCTCTGTCTTAACCTTACTCTGCTCATTCCTCATAGACTATTGATCTGTGCGAGGAACTTATTCAGACAGAGTAAGGGGGCGAACCAGTACAGTAGAAGGTGAATATTACTGATAAATCTTCCAGTCTAGGCCGGATTCGAACCAGCGCTATCTCTAACTTAAGCTCAAAGTCCTGGCGCCTTAACTCACTTGGCCACCGGCTCGCCCAACAGTGTTTTAAACAAATATTTGTTGTTACTTTTTTTATGTTACTCGCCAAAATATCTATTTGTATTAACCTTTTTATATGCAGTTTGCGGCATTTAAACCTAATATTTAAGGCCATTAAAATAAGATCTGGCAAGACTCATGCTTACAATTAATATTATAGATGATACCCTCCACGGGCCGTCCCTCTTATGTAGAATTGTGATGGTTAATACATAAAAATGTACTTAAGATAGTCATATAATAAGTTGCAAAATTTATTGATTTTATCTGGAACGGTTTATAAAATAAAAAGGCATTTCCAGACTTTTCAAACACACTTTATGTTAAATTATTTTCTAGTTTTATGAGTAATAAATCATTTTACTACAGACATGTAAGGTACTAGATAATACACCAGCAAGTAGTGTGAAATTAATTACCAACCAACCAATTGAACAGATTGCGCTATTGGCAGTTATTTGTCACTTTGTCGAATTCGCAAAGTGACAAATACAAAAGTGACATTATATTGACGACATTTTACCTGAATTCTCCAACTAAGTTACATACATTTAAGGCGGAACCCTTTTAAATTATCTAAGAGCTAAAAAAAAATAACGTATTTCCGAACATTATTCTGCCCTTCTAACAAATCGATTAACAAATGTTGGTTAATCAATTTGCTAGAAGCTTAGAATCAATCAAAATTAAGAGCTCTTAAACATAATATTTTTTATTTGGTTTCATAAAATCTCTTTTATCTTAATTATATTGGGCAGTAGACAAAATATTTTCCGTTAAACAATCTAAATATTGACTTAATACACATTAATTATGCAACAATAAGGCGTCTTTCTCAATTAATGACAGGTTAAGTCAAGACGTGTTTTATCTTGCTACATGACATGTGTTACAGCACCACATACAGCAGGTAATGTATATTGATGCCACACGTGTAGGTTGTAGTTTATTGCAGTATCACCGGTAACCGCTAGGGGTGAAACATGTGGGATGGGTCTCAATTGTTTTTTTTTTTATGGAACTAAAAATGACAAACTGAAAACTAGGCTATTGATACAGGAGCAATAGGTTATAACATGAAAATCAAACTACCCAGATAGGCTAGGTTATTGTAAATGAACAAAAATATCAGTAACTCCAACTGAAAAAAGGCTCAACGAAACATTATACAGAACTAATATTAAATATAAAACCAGATATAAAAAGCAATTAATGGTAAAAAGGTAACATTGAGCACGTGGCTCGAACCTATGTTAACAAAGATCTAGACAATAAACATAAATTTAACAATGCCCTGATAATGACAAATAAACCAGAATATTATTTAAACAAAGTATTTTCACCAAAAGGGTGATTAGATATCAGAAATTACAAAATGACCCCTTACGTTTAAGGTAAGGTACGTTAATTGGTAGCAGAGCGGGTTGCCATAAAAAAGAAGAAAAAAAATGTTTGTGGAACTATTTAATATGGCCTAGGCCTAAAACTTGAATTTTTACAGTGATTCTATGAAACAGCCACGGGGACTTATTTAGACTATATTGCGTAAAGAGAGAAAACCTTTAAAAGCAAAAAGAACTTTTGGTGTTATTATTTAATGTTATTTATTTTAATTAGTTTATTTTGTTGTTATATTTTTTTAGATTTTATATTTGTTAGGTCCCTATGGTTAAGTCATGTTATTTATTTATATGTTTAGGCCTAGTGATTGTTATTTACATTTTTTGTTAATTGTATTCTGGATGTCTTGAAGTGACTTTTTACTAGAACGGTACCGTGTTATATATTTTTTTAAATTGTTTAATTTTTAAACTTTCACCAAAAGGGGATTATTGTTCTTTGACTTAACTTCCTATTCGGAGCCGCCCAGGGATTCCGGCTTACTCTCTGGCCTCGGTGGAATCATGGGATGTGGGCTAAATTGCCGGGTTAATTGTTGTTATCCAAAGTTTTCTAAATTTTCACTTTTAATTGCGTCTTTCATTTCTTGCGTTTTGGGTGTCTCAGGCTAGGCTGCAGATAGGCCATGCAGTTTGTAATTGTTATATTTTGGTATTTGTAGCGTTAAGTGGTTTTTGTAGCTTTTGTCATTATCTTGTTAATTTTAGTGTTTCTTGTTATTTATTTAAGTGCGAATTGATATTGGGGCCTTCTGCCAATTAATATTGTGGCCTTCTGCCGTTTTTGATTGATTAACATTTTGTTTTCTTGATAATAAATTAGTTTTGCTCAGCTGCCGAATTTTATTTTGACCCTCCAACTGCCGCCCGTGATCCCATCGCTTGACTTGTTTTGAGCCATCCCCCAGTTGGCACGCTTTCCAGCTTTGGTGGGGGGGGGGAGGGATGGGTCTCACTGTGTACCCAACGTGAGGTGACTTACAACAATGCTTTATTGTTAAAGGTTGAGAACTTAGGCTAACACGTATCTATAAATCCTACATGACATGTGTTACAGCACCACATACAGCAGGTAATGTATATTGATGCCACACGTGTAGGTTGTAGTTTATTGCAGTATCACCGGTAACCGCTAGGGGTGAAACACGTGATGGCTGTGTACCCAACGTGAGGTGACTTACAACAATGCTTTATTGTTAAAGGTTGAGAACTTAGGCTAACACGTATCTATAAATCCTACATGAATACTTCACACTCTATTTATATTACTTTATTAAGAATATTAGTATCTTCTTTCTATTGGAATGTAACATTTTATGTTTAAGATAAGGCCCTTACTAGCATTATTCCATTACAATGGGTGAATAATACAAATAGATTTGCTCTATAGATCGAACGGGAAGCTTCCACTGTTGGATGGACTGTCAATCAAGTAATATTTTAGCCATAAGTCGAGACACATTGATAGCATACAGGTAAAGGAATCTACCCAATCATTACGAGCTTTCAGTAACTATGGTAAGTCATCGATTATAGTCAGGATCGAACGTGTCCTAAATGAAGGTTATTCATTACTCTTTGATCTCTTTCTCATGATAAATAAGGCTAGTCCTGTAGAAAATAGCTGAGAAGAAATAAAGAAAATAAAACTCCACATATGTATATTTGGTCGTAAGCCATTTAGCGTGCCGAGCCAGGAAACAGTAACTAAATGCACTATCATAAAATAGGCAACGATCCGTTTTGAGTTGATACTCTTGCTAATCATTCCTTGCTGATAATCTTTGAACACATGACCCAAAAAGGGAGCTTATTTAGTGGCTCTTGAAATTACTTCGCACGATAGCTTTCAGTTCGATGGAGAGCTCACGCCCAATCGTATTCAGACTAGGTCAGTACACAAGTAACGCATGATTAGAGGAGGTTTCACCAGATCAAAAAACACATCCAACACTCCAACGGTATTTCACTCCATGTTATGTTTGAAGAAAGTTAGGCCCTCTATTTGGCAAGTTTAAGGACAATACAGTAATAATAATAATTCGGGTGCATAGAGTCTTTCCTTTGACGAACTAGTTTGTCTCTTGTCGACTTTTCGTTGAAACAGCCGAGTTCTGATCAAAAAAATATAGGAACGTAGCCATAACCTAAAATTATCTAAGGGTTAATTTTGACATGTATTATTGAAGCGTCTGCACGTATGTGTATAAAAATTCACAACCAGCTAAGGCTAGAACAATAATGTTCAAATACCTATGTTTAATGGACAGCTATTATCATCCAACACATCCTACGCTCAGAAGAAGTATCCCAGGTACCTCTTGATCCTTAAAAAAACCAACGGCTAATGCCAGAGACCTGTTCTTAAACGAATATATTTATATTATATCCACGGTGCAGTCAGTTCTCTTGTACAATCAAATGGACTAGGAGTTTATTTTTAACAGATAAAAATATTTAAAGAGACTTGCTCGAGAAGTAGAAAGTTAAATGTGTAGTCTTCGTTTTTTACTTTTTCTAATATGCGTTAGCATAGAAAAGTATTGTGATCGTTCAAAAACAGTGTTTTATGAGTTAGTTCCCTGAACGCAAAAAAGGTGATTTAAAAAAAAAAAGATTTTGTTGTCTGTCCGTAGGTGTGTCTGTCTGTGTTTGTATGCAGTTCACTGGAGACAAAATAGATTGATCAATTTTTATGAAATTGGTATGTAGGGGTATTTATCGTGATCTCCAGGGCATTTTTTCACTTTTTTATTTATTTTTCTTAATTTAAATGGGCAAAAACATACACAAATGGAATTTTCTCAAAAATGGCTCTAACGATTTTAATTAAATTGTCAGGAAAGGTGTAAATTACAACGTAACATTTCTTTGTTGAAACTGCATGTCTCTAACTTGACTAGTTTTTTAGCTATGGCAAAAACCATATTTGGGAATCAAACGTAAATTTAAAAGATTAGATCTTTTAGTGTTTAATATGGTGGAAAGTTTGTACCAATTCTTTGGAACTATTTATTTTATCAGAACCACATATATTTACAATATTTATCTCTATTGACCTCATAGTGAAATGGCTGTGCTCCATTTTTATCAGGAGATGGAGGTGGCCATGTCAGGAGAGGTGTTGGTTTTGGAGAAAAAAAGAGGGTTTCAATTGCCATTGCAGCTATAGAGACTTGATTAGATCAGACCTCGGCAGATTAGTCGCTCCCTCATATAGCATATTAAAGATATAGTTATTCTTACCTGCAGCCGGTTGCGTGTTTAGCCCTTGCAAAGTCGAGAACGTCCCTCTCATAGATAAAAGTAATATTGTTATAGAATATATTTTACAATCCTCTCAAAATAAATTCAGAAATATGTTCCCAGAAACATGGTAGACTGATAAAATGTGAGCTATACCATATTAAAAGATTAATGTATGCTCTATGTATGCTTTTAGCCAAAATTGTGTTTAGTGCAAACAAGTTTCCTTTCTGCGTATTGTGTGTATGCCACGAATTTTTCTAAAGCTTATTTTTCCCCTGTATGTAATGTTTTGTTAGCTAAATAATAATGTATTAAACATTTACTTTATAGTTGATAACATTTAATACTTCGTTAAAATATACATTTTAATAGATTAGATTTTATGTTATAATAGTGTATCTGCAATAGCAATAAAAAAGTGGAAGAGGACACCGAGGTATTTTTCATTTAGAACTGTAATATTGTTAATAATTATACACTACTCAACATTATTCTGTTTAATTTTAGAGTCATTTGATAAGTATTGTTGTATAGTATGTCAAATCTAATATATAACGTAATGTTACATTAATCATACATAAATTCCTACTATCATAATGTATAGTATAATTCATTTATTAAATATTACTAAATTATAATACATTCTAAATAATGAAAATCAAACAATTCTAAAAGTATTCCGTATAAATACATTAAATATTGTTATTATGAAGCTAATTTTATTAGTGAAGTACTGTCAAATATAATTAATTGAAACGATGATATTAATCATAAATCATATTACCATGATTTATAAAAAAAAAAAAAAAAAAAAAAAAAAAAAAAAAAAAAAAAAAAAAAAAAAAAAAAAAAAAAAATACTAGGCATGGCTCTTGGTTGACACATGATAGTAAAAGTGTGCGACATGCCATTAAGTTAATTAATGATAGTGAAGGCCTCTGGCATGTCATTTAGAAAACAAATGATATTGTAAGTCTCCATCTTGCTATTTAGGTAATACACGATAAATCACCTGGCATGTCATTTAGATAACAAACGATATCGTAGGTTATCTAAATGACTCTATCTTGCTATTTAGGTAATACACCATAGTGTAGGTCTCTGGCATGTCATTTAGATAACAAACGATATTGTAAGTCTCTATCTTGATATTTAGGTAATTTACGATAAGAAGGTCTTTGACACGTCATTTTGATAAAACACAATATCGGAAGTCTCTATCTTGCTATTTAGTTAATTCACGATAATGAAAGTCTATGGAATGTCATTTAGATAACACACGATATCTATGTTTATATCTTGCTATTTAGGTAATTCACGATAAGAAGGTCTTTGGCATATCATTTAGATAACACACGATATCGGAAGTCTCTATCTTGCTATTTAGGTAATTCACGATAGTGAAGGTCTATGGCATGTCATTTAGATAATACACGATATCGGAAGTCTCTATCTTGCTATTTAGTTAATTCACGATAGTGAAGGTCTATGGCATGTCATTTAGATAACACACGATATCTATGTTTATATTTTGCTATTTAGGTAATTCACGATAAGAAGGTCTTTGGCATATCATTTAGATAACACACGATATCGGAAGTCTCTATCTTGCTATTTAGGTAATTCACGATAGTGAAGGTCTATGGCATGTCATTTAGATAACACACGATATCTATGTTTATATCCTGCTATTTAGGTAATTCAAGATATTCCTATATAATTCTTTTTAGGATATCAGATTTGGTTTGAATAAGAAAGCATTTCCATGGATAGTTTAACATATTTAAAAGGCATTTACTTCTAAATATTGCAATACTTCATAAATGAATTATTGTTCGTCTTGGTAAGACAACTATACGAAATGAGAGAATGCTAATTTTGTGTAGAATACAATTAAAGAGTAACCTGCATTCTAAATGCTATGAATATAAAAATAAATAAATATTGCTCTCGATAAAAGAAGAGAAATGTTCAGATATGTTCATAGATTTTATAATTTATCTCAACGTTCAATTTATATTGCGAGCTGCTGCATTGGTCTCGACAGAGTTATTCAGAAACCCATGCGTGGAAATATGTATGCTGATACTTTCCACTGGAATTATCATTCCAATATATTCCCAAATTTTTAATGTTCGTGCGTGAAACCATTTGAATACTAAAACACTGTAGTAATATTTTAGATTGGGATTCAGCGTATTTATGATGGATATATAGTGTAATACATATTAAAATTACAATATATGTGCTTTATATATTTACAATAATCAAATATTACATAGGGTGATTGTATCTTAAATTTCTGAACATAATACATTTAAAACACTATAAAACCTATAATTTTATATATATGATTCCGAACCCAAGAGGTGACTAATATTATAACGTACAGCTTTCACATTATCAATGGCTTTCTATGACTTCCGCAATTAACTGAATACTACTCACCAATTAAGCTCAAACTCGTGTTCCTTTTTCAATTACACATTTACTTACATTAGATAAAACAAACACTTACTCATGATCCTTCAGGTTGTTTTGTTCAAGCAGACTTTCAATTCACATAAAATGTATGTAATAATATTTTTGTATTTACTAAAACGACTCAAAACCGTGTCCTTAACTACTATTAAAGTACACGAGAGTGTTATATGGAGCCTACGATCATTCAGTACTAGACAATTATTCTGATTGGTTATAAGGATTTAAATTTGAACCAAACGAGACGTTTTGTAAATTTACCTTTCTGCACACAGAAACAAACTCATACGCATTTTATAGTAAGTTTGAAGTGTTATTTAGGGAGGGTTGTTGGGGAAGCTAGACTGAAATGCGTATGGGTTTGTTGGAAGGTTTTCATATTTCGTAACAATACAAGAGAAACATTCATCCACTGTTCGTATACATCTCTTCCACTGTACATGTTATATTATTAAAACGGTTTTATTATGACGTATCATCTATAAATAAGGTTTTCATTTATTTTATAAATCGACAATGATAAGCCATAACCCCCCAACGAATATTGTATTTAATTTAAAAAAACAAA
>JAQJVL010003691.1:0-56521 GCA_035578905.1 Stictocephala bisonia | reverse complement strand
ATACCAATAAATTATTAATACTATAAAATGATTCAGTTTATTTTTTGTACCTACTAAGTTTCAAATTAATGTATGCTAAGCTGGAAAAACTTCCCTTCCTACATTTTCTTAAACTTGGGAGGAAATTAATTTCCCTCCTGATTTCCTCTCAAACCTAAAATTCTCCTCCCGTCCATCCCCAAAAATCAATGATAAAACCCTAGATTATATTATTACTTACAAATAGATAGCTCATCTAATAGGAATATCTGTGCCAGTAATTTGGTTGGTTAGTGAGATCTGCTACTCAACTGGTTTAAATTGCATTACATTTACACAGTAGTACATTAGCACTCCATAATGGATCACAAAAACAGCTGATAATTTGAGACATAAAATTTAACATTGGATGAGAAATCTATCTATGTGCTTAAAAAATCAATGATAACTTAGACATGCAAGTGATGAAAACTTACCTTGACATCATGTAAATAGCACAGGACTAGTTTGTCCTTACATGCAGCACTGGCCCAGTCCAAGACATCACTGGCATGCTGGGGTACTAGTGTCTCCCATTTGTCCTGACTAGGATTTTCTAGGTCAATCTTAATCAGTCTGTAGTTGGGAGCATCTTTATTCGTACGGAATATACACACTGGTCCATCATTGGTAATATACTACATAAAAACATTATAAGAAAAACAAGTTAGCTTATTTTAAAAACCATTAATTATTGCTCAAGGACCACAGATTGCTTTAATACATTAATGACATTTTACTTGTTAAGTCTGATACTCTACAAAGACAAAACTTTAATTTTAAGTATAATTTGCAAAGCTAACATTTCACATCTGGAAGTAATGTTTTTAATAGGGTATTGTGCCCAAGACTAGTAAAAAGGGAGAGGAGCGCAGCTCACCTGATAAAACTAAAAACAGACACATTCCCAACACAAAGAACAGAGAGTGAAATATTTCAAGGCCTGAGATAAAGGCTCAGAATTATTTTATATCGTGTTGTGTATTGCCTGTCTTCAGTTTACCATTTTATCAGGTGAGCTGCGCTCTCTCCTCTTTTTACTGATGCCTAAAAGTAATGAATTTATTTAATTACTCAACACTATAAAGATTATGGTACACTTGCAAATGTTTAATTAGTGTTAAAGACACATTGTAAAAAATTTACTTTGTTTTTCTGTCATTTTAATGGAATGCCTAAACAAAATACCTTTAATCCATTCACCCCTCACAAGACAACTGTTGACTGGACACAAGAATCCATTAAAAATGGCAAAAATGCAATGTTTTAGTAAATAAAACATAAACATTGTTGTCACTTATGTTTAAACATAAACATTGTTGAGTATTACTTAATGTGTCATTTTATTCAATATTAAATTCTTTACAAAAGTCTAGTGTTAAAATATAAAAACATTTATTCATAATACATTTATAAATAAACAACATGACTTTGTAAATATAAATTTTGAAAGTAAATTTATTTTTAATACTTGAATATGTAAAAGACAAAAAACTTATTTTTTCATGAAGAAAATTTAATTCCTTACATAAAAAGTATAACAATTAATTACTTATACATAATATAGTATTGAGAAAAATTATATTTTGAATCACTATAAATCATACTTTTTTAGGTTTTAGGTTAGGCCTACAATAGATCTCTGTATTACTTTCTGGTTGGCTGTTTGTAAGCCTATATTCAAATTACCTATCAAAATTATTAGTGGGTATAACTATTGAATTTAATATATAAAGAGATATATAAAATTCAATGGTTTAGTGAACTCTCATACATATGGGAGAGTTGTGGTGAGATCCGAAAACTGTTTTGAGGCCCCACGCTATACTGCGAACAGCCCTATTTCCTCTCCTTCTCTCGCACGCTTTTTGTCTCTCCCCTCCCTCCTCTCAACCCACTCCTCCATTCTCCAGTCAGACCATCCTTCCCCTCTTTAGGTCCACAAGCAACACCGCTCCACCACGATAATTATTTGTTTCCTTTACTTCATTCTGTTGACTTTTATTTGGGTTCTTGTTTTATGATCGTTAACATCTCTTTAGAACAATTACTATTGAGTTGATACTATCTTAATAAAAATGTCTGTGACACTTATATCGAATTAAGTAATATTTATAATTAAATAAATTGAAACACCGTTTTTATTTGTAAAGAGGCATACATGAATAAGGCAACTTTTTCAAGTTCTGTGGTCCATCTGGAACAATCTTTAATTAGCGTATCATCCTGAGTGATGGGATGACACACACATAAACCAAAGATGTTGAGTAATAACTACACTATTTAAAATAATTAATTATAAATAACAGGCAACTTATTTTACTTGTCTGCACTTGATAAATTATTGCAGTTATAAAAAATTTAAGGGCCGCAAAAAATAGTGCTAGGGGCCGCATGCGGCCCGAAGGCCACATAGTGAGTAATCACTGACCTAACTAAAAGATTGCAATGCTCTTGCACGCATAACAAATCACAGGGAATAATGTCAAGGTTTATCAGCGTGGCGACAGTACACAATTTGGGCGGCCAGGGTGGAGAACAGGAAGTACTTCCGGATGAGCGACTCGAGAGAAAGAGAAAGAAAATGGGGGAATGAGAGGGGTAATTAGTTTCCTTTACTGCCTACAGGTTGTGCTCTAAAACAGTCAAAACTTGAGGCAATTTCGCCTTCTTTAACTCGATTGACAACAGATAGCAGTATGGTCGCTCCCATATTCCGTGCTTCAAAATTTAGGCCTCAATATTTGATAAATTCAATCAATACACACAAAATCTATAAGGAAAGAAGCCTTACATTTTCATTTTCCTGGTAGATTAAAAGCAACACATTTTGCATAAACTACATAATGTAAAACAATATATGAATTTCATTTTCTCCTTCTACATTTCCTTCTCTCTCACTTTCACCAAGTCACAAGAAAGATGCAAGCTACATAAATCTGATTGTATTTCGGATTGAGGTAATGACCCTCAGATTATAGTCAGAGGAAGATCCAATTTTAACAATACTCAAATCAGCTATTGAAGAAATATATACTGTATATTGCTGTTAAATAAAAAATATTTATGGACCTTTAATGCCTGGGTTTTATAGATGGTTGAACAGCCAAATTTAGTACAGTAAAGCCTCGATTATACAAGCTACTGTACAAAGTATTTATATTACTAAATACATTGGTACGGATGTAGTTTTATGTGAATGAGATAGGGCAACATCCATTTTTCAAAATCTAGACTAAAACAAAGGGCCATGTTGTGCTCTAGGTTTTTCTTTTTCATACAAGATTTTATGCCAATGTCATTGTTTTTTTATTTAAAGTTGCAATACTTACGTTTCTAAAATACTATTTCACCTTATCATTTAGCTCCTAATTTAGCTTTATTATACATTATTATAAATTTTACTTTATTATAAATTGGCTAACATATTATACAATTTCATCTTTTTTTAATATTTTGCACTGGATCAACCTTCATAAGGGCTGTTTCTGGTATTCATATGTGTTAGACAGGCCCTTTAAAATGATAATAATCTTGACCTATGCTTACGTTTAATATGTTTGTCATACTCCTTGTGGACCATCTTCCATTGGAAGTGAAAAGTCACTAATTACCATAAAAAAATGTTTCTTAAGTCTAGTAGGTATTTACAAAGTTTACCTTTCCCAATTTGAGCTAAGAAAAGAATATTATACCGTCTAGAACAAGACCTTCATTGTAACTTTTAAAACTTGAACCAGCGTCATTTTTTAATGAGCGAACCTTTTGAGGTCGGATTTGTAGGTTTATGTTCTACTACTAGAGAGCTTCAATTTGATGTACTACTCAAACTATGATCTCATTTAAGATCTTCTTCTGGCTTCTTGTAGGCCATCCCCCTTATATGACAGAAAAATGGTAGTTACTTCAAAAAGTACATTAGTATGTGCACTAATGATGTACCAAGTTTTGTTGAATTATCTGTAATCATTCAGAAATTATCAAGCCGTTCCGGGACTTTTCTTCCACACTGTATGGACATAAAAATGAACAATTTATATCAACAAGGAAGTGTAAACTAACTCATGAAGAATGATGAAAAAGTGTAGAAACTTACTTCATAATCAGCCTCAAACTTGGTAACCACAGGTGTTAACTTAAGTTTTCCGGTAATTTGTCCCCCTGGTAATGAATGGAGATCAGCAAAGTAGATGAGGTTATCTTTACAATCTTTACGAGGAGTTATTAAAAGCCATCTTCCACAGTCGCTTACTTCAGCTCCACTGAGAACATAGTTATCAATTTAAGATCATTATTTTAGCTATGGCTTTTTGTATTGCTTAGCTTTTCTATACAAAGCAAATATGTTTTTATTTTAATTCAAATTGTATTTTTCAAATAGTGTATGAAAAATTAAGTGACTAAAGGAATTCAGTCTTCTTTTGCGGGGTTCCACTCGCGAAGTAAGTCATCCATGTGGAACCTTCATAAAATATTTATGGTTCTACAGTTTTTTTATAAAAATAACTAAAATTGCATACTATTATTACTTATAGATTATACATTATGATATAAGATCGATTATTGACTTAGGTTGCATTATTGAAATTCACATTGAACAATTAAAATGGGTTCATATATGTATTTATGTAAATACCACTCAAAATATATAAAAATGTATTCAAAGATTTATTCTATAAATTAATAAAAACTTCAACAAAGTTTTTTTGCAATTATCTCCACATACTACAATTTCACTTTTATTTTTTACATACAATATCGTATTATAGAGTGTGTGTTTGGTAATAAATATAACAATTTTTAACTAGCGAAACTACAAACAAAATGCAATAAAATGGTGGATATTTAACTTTTTTCGCTTGAGCCATCTTAATGTAGCAGTCGTTTTAAATTGTTCAAGAAATTTATTTATAATTTCTGAATGTTGAATTTACTCAAACAAAACATTATTTTAAACTCAATGTGATGCCATTTTCAAAATCTAAAACGATTTCACACAAGTGTAACTCCTCTTAAACCAGATAAATTTAAAAAAAAACTGTATAAAACTCAGATAATGTTAAAATTACTGGAAGATAACCTCAAGAAAGGTAATATTAAAGAAATGCTAAGATTATAGAGTTACTCTTTCTGATATATTAATTTTGAATTTAAAATTTGTTAGGGTTTGATCCACAGAATTAAACCAGAAAACGAGTAAATATGTTACGCAAACTATGAAATTTGTATCTGGTCGTTTGACCGCTACATGTTTGGTTAGTTTTCGTTATGGTTTGCCAGGCTGCCTGAGATCGCTCTTACGCTGTCGATAGTTTACTTTCGTGGCCGTTGGCTCGGACTCTGGTCTTTCCGTGATTCCAGCTCTAGGTCTGTCTGGTGGTCCGGTCCTTAGACTTGTCTACTTCAGCCACCTGTACCAGCAGCTATATCTGGCTAATTGCTCTTAACCTGTGTTTTTTCCATGTAAATTTTTCTCTTAAATATTGTGTTTCTAGTAATTCTGCAGACATTCATGTTTGTCATGTCATTTTTGGTATTTGTAGCTCTTGTTAATTTTGTGTATAGTTTGTACTTCTTTGTTTATTTTGAGTATTTTGATATTGTGGCCTTCTGTTAAATATATAACTTCCTCCTTTTGAATTAAATAGTTTTTGCTCAGCTGCAGTTATGATTTAACCCTCCGACTGCCGCCCATGATCCTATCGCTTGCCTGGTTTAGAGCCATCCCCCAGTACTGGCTCAAAACCTGGGGGATGAGTCTCATGTACTTGGTCATCCCCCTGGTTTTGAGACTCATCTCCCTGGTTTTTTTAGACGGATCCTCCCCTCCCTACTAAATTTGAGACCCTTCCAGTTTTTGTGGAGGGGGGGATGGGTCTCAAATTTAAATCGTCTGGGATGAAATTGTTCATTTACCCACACCACAGTGACCAATATCTAAACAATATACAGTACAGTTAACTTACCCATTAATATAAAATAATGGGACCTTTTAACTTTTTCCGTTACTTCACTACCACTATTTTTTTAACACAATTACGGTTATGTTAGGTGGCTACTAAAGTGATCACAAACTGTTATATCCTATGATTACTGCCAAATGCCCTCTCTGTATACCAGTTCTTGGAAAGCGACAAGATAAGGCCAGCGATATCGGATTCCTAACGGATTAGGAATACCACTGTGGACATAAAAATGATCGGGGAACAGTTTTTAGAGCAATAGAATATTTATAAAGCAGTAGTGAATAAACAGAAACAAAAAAGTAGTGGTAGTGAATTAACGGAAAAGATCCTTATAATGTTTTAAACCAAAAGAAAAATACTAAAAATAGAGCTAAAATCATACATTCTTTCTGATAAACTATAAAATTTAAGCCGAGAAAAGTTGGATTTAAACCATAAAATGCTATTCACCTATTTATTAATAACAAAGGATACACATCCTTCCCATGAAAAGAAAAAGAAACTTACATAATAATGGAAGGTTCCTCAGGGAACTCTACAGCAAGGACATCTTCTGCTTGTGGTGTCCCCAGTTTATGGTAGAACAGCTTTTGGTTCTTGCTGGTCTTTGTTTCTGAACCCACACTTTTTCCAACTTGATCTGGATATGTCTTAAACATTTCAAATAATACAAAAATTTTATATTAGGCATTAAATGGTTTTTGGTTTAACACTAGGCATATTATGATTAAGTAAAACTTATACTTTCCTAGAATTATATATATATATATATATTAAAAAAAACTACAAGCTAATTTGCATTTGTTGTGTCTTGCTATATTTCAATGATTTGCCTATGCCTAAATATGTATATAGAAAAAATTACAAAACCAAATGAACCAAACGTTCCTTGAATGGGAACATTAAAAGAAAGAAGCATTAAAAGGAGATTAAATAATTTTTTTTATATTTAAATCCCTACCTTATCTCCTCATGATAGTAAGTTCAATAATTTACTTCCAAGTTCAGTATTTCTTCCAACTACTGGTTAGGCTTTATACCTCTTTACATTCCGTTATATAAATTGCTTTGACTTTGTTAACATTTTCTTAACATTCTTGTTTTCTTTTATTGTTTTAGATCATCTTCTCCTCAATTTATAAGCTTTCAAAATCAATATAACTTCTATGATAATTTTGAACTAATATTTTATAAATAGAAGATTAGATAAGAACATATTAGCAAACAAGACTTAAAGAAATATCAAACAAATTATTTTCAAATAATCCAAAGTTAAAAAAAAACTTTTCAGGAAAAGTATTTTTCAAGTACAGGTAAACTATAATAATAATATTATTATTATTATTTTATTTCCATTCATAATAATTACATCAGTGACATTTACATGGATTGGAAATTTAAATGGCCACCCATCCTGTTATAAGATGGCCATTAAATAGAAAAGATTATATGTTAAATTTAATGAGTTTTCCAATGCACAAAAACATCACTCACTTGAGCCGGCACTGCGGCATGTGCTTACAAATAAAGAATTTAAATGCAAAAATTAGAATACTTATAATATTTCATAAAAGTATCTATATAAAATAAAACTAATAATACACTTTTCTAAGAGGAACATGAATAAACTATGAGAGGATATCAGTAAGAACCGTTGTATCAACAATGTCCATGAGCCATTTTTTAAATTTATTTGAAAATGCACAGAAAGTTGCAGCTTCTTTAATTTCTTTAGATAGAAAATTGTAACATTTAGGTCCCAGAAAAACAAAGGATCTAGAAAAGAATGATTTATTCACCTTTGGTCTTATGTATGATTGATTGAATGTGCTTTGTGTTCTGAAAAACAGATAATCCGTCTCTGTGTTACTGCTAATTTTGAAACCTTAAAAATGAAGTATGAAAAAATGAAACCTTTTGCTAAGTATGAAGAACCTTAAAAATAATGATTCTTTATGGGTTGAATTTTTTATTGATTAAATAACGACTCAGTGTGATCACTTTAGTGTTTAAATAAAATGATCTGAATAAAATATTTCTGTGTGACTTCGTTTATTTATTAAGAACTTGTGAGTTCCCCCCAAAATTCAATACCATAATAAATTCTCGAGTTAATCAATGCAAAGTATATTGACTTTAAAAATTCTAAGTCGCAAATGATCCTTGAAAAATAAAAAGTTTGCAATGATTTTCTAATTTCTGCATGTAATTTGTTTATGTGAATCTTCCAATTAATTTTAGAATCAATATAAATACCTAAGTACTTTATTTAATTTACTTGCTTAATGGCTTCGTAGTTACAATCATTATTTATGTTAATACAATTATTATGGAATTTTCAAGGTGCATCAAAATTAAAGCCGACAAGGTCAAAATTCATAATTTTTGTTTTTGAAACATTCATAACCATTGCAATTTTTTTTCACGCCAATTCGCCAACAACGCTAAGTCATTTGTTATTTGCATTACAATTTGACCCCAATTTTCTGACGAGTACAGAAATGCCACATCGTCAGCAAACACAACAACTTCTCTCTGAAAGGGCTCTAACAAAAGGTTGTTTATGAATAGTGAGAAATAAATCTGCTGATAAGACAGAGCCTTGCTATGTTTACTACCTTTTATGTTATGTCCTATGTTTACTACCTTTTCATCACTAAAACAGTTATTTATTTTTACTTGTTGTCTGTGGTCTTGTAAAAATGATTTTATCCAATCTAATCTCCCTCTGACTCCGGATGCCTCAAGCTACCTTGAGCGTTCTTTGTCATATTTTATAATAAATATAAATGACTTACACCATAAAATATGCCTTTGTTATCATGTGTCCACGCCATGTTTGAGCACTTCACCTTCTCCAACACTTCAGGAAAATTTTCGCCTAAAAATATAATGATAGAGTTAAGACAAATTTGAGAATAATAAAAGTCTTTGCTTCCTTTATTAATTTCTTGACGGAATTGAGATATTTACCTAATGAGATAATTGAACAAATTATTTTCATTTATAAGAAGTATTTGTACAACCAATGAAGAATCAAAATAGGAAATCCTCAGATCATTGGAAATGTGGATTATTTGAACCTGACATAATGAGTATTATAAGGATGATTAACAACATTTAACAATATATGATGCAAACAGTAACTGGAAGTAGCACCTTGAAATGGCAGTGTCAGTCAGTCGGTATTTGTATGTACTGCATAGGTCTCCTACTGCTAACTTGCCGAGTCATAATACAGCAGGTAGTAAAATATATAACATTGACTATTTTTCTTTTTGTTAGATTGTGAAACATGTCAACTAAGTGGCAAAGAAAGCTAAAATAAACGAAGATAAATTATATGGAGATACCGTTAAGAGAAAAATTGAGAAATCATATGTAACATACAAGTTGATAAGCGAGTTGAAAAATCTTCACTTCCTAAAATGGTTTATCTTATAAAATATTTATAAAACATTGAGCACTGTTTACTAAAAAAGTATAAATAAATGTTACTGCCCATAAGCGAGCCTCAGTCTTCTGTTTACTATAGCTTATTTTGATATTGTAAAATTAAAATAAAATTAGTTCAACGATAATATATTAATTATTAAGTAATTTAAGTTGAATTGAAATATATACCGAACTTCCCAATTCAGCATACTATCATAAATTTTCATTATCAGGAATAAGTTTAACCACAATTATTCCTGATAATCAAGGAACTGTAGACACTTTTTATTTTAGGTCACCAATATATACTATTAAGTATTTTTTAAACAGTTAATATTTTGAAAAGTTTCACCAATATACATTATTACATAAATATTTAACTTATCAGAGTGCACAAAAATTCCCTTTACAGAATTTGAACGATTATGGCTCTCAAAATTTAATATTAAGATCAGTGCACATTTTAGGTGGAAATATGCATGAACCCTTCCTCAAGGTTTCACAGGTTAAGTGTATCAAGACACAATAGCCACAACGGTGGACACAATTGACTTTACTGCTGAGAAGTGTTTGGTTTCTGCAGTGTGGGTACACAGGTTTTTATGCCAGGCAAACAATGATAGACATTATGAATGAATTTGTTGTGTCCTTTGGAGTCTTTCACTGTCCCAACCAACTGTAATGTCCTTGGAAAATAAAGCAATCAAATGGGACTCCTTGTCAATGCATTTACATCTGGAGTGCTAAACAATCGGGCCGAAAATTGTGCTGCTGTTGATAAGTCCATTGAGTGTTCACTTATAACGTCCAAAAGAAAACGTTCTGAGTTGGTCTGAAAGGATTTAAAAGAAGTGCTTCCAATCACCATCTGTTTACAAGTTAAGTTGACATGAGCCAATATATCCAAGCGTGCCAATTGTTATTTGAATTTTTTCTGAGGACAATTCGTATGAAAAATATTTTGTCGCAAATGAGTTTGCAATTTACCACAGCTTTCATAATCACAATGTTGACTTCTGATAAAATAAATCTCTGTTTTTTTGAGGAAATGGAGAACAACCCAACATGTCATAATTTTTAACTTGAATGACTAATTGCTAATAATTTGCTTGGTCTTTTTTTTTTAAGCTTCATCAATCAAAAGGTACATGCGGATGATCAACAAATGGTTGATACCAGAATTGAGTACTAAAAGCTGGACACAATGTTATTTTAAGCACAATCACATTTTGCTCTGAGAGTTTACAATTGCTTGCACAAAATACTTCTGGATCTGTGGATTGAACGAGGGTCTCCAAACTGTTCTTCCCCAAGCATTGGTCTCCAAGAAACCCAGATTTGTCAATGCCAGTTAATTTTCTTTCAAGTTTTATCAAAGAAGACCTATGGAAATAACAATAGTTACAAACAAGGCCATAATAAATGGAATTTAGCAAGTTTTCACATTAATGCTGCAGAGAACATGACATCACATCAAGTTCTGCAACAACAGTTGAGGTCAATACACTGATGTTTTAAATCAATACTTGATTAATAACATGTTGTTGAAAAATGACAAGTTGTGTAACTGGAAAAAATTGTGTTGAACTATCTAATACTTACTTAATAATAATAATATGAAAACAGGTTTTATAGTAATAATTACATTTTTCACATTTAAACTATTTATACAGTGCAAAAAACACGTGTATTTTGATATTCATATACATAAAATAATAATCTGCAAATGGGACCACAAGAACCACGCATCCCGGACATTGTATTTCATGGGGGATGTGTGGTTACCATTTCCCAACATTGGGACCCAACACCATTATTTACAATATTTCTTCTAGAATTCACTACTGAAGTCATAGCATTCCAATTACCTTACAATGCTGAGTTAACAATGGAGCACTTGAGGTGCTATTACTCCATCCGCCACCATAGGAATCAAAGAGATCTCACTCAAGATACACAAGTGAGTAGCATAGCACTTCAACCCCAATATTATCAGTTGTATATTATATAAATTTGAATGTAAAGTACAACATTCAAATAGATAATAACACTCCAATAACACTTTCACATTTTTTAAGATATGTTTTTAATTTATTGAAGTAAAAATACTATTTTCGCATTTTCAATAATAATTTACATTTTTGGGTCTAATGGAATAGTTTTAAAATTCTAAGGGTTAGTTAAAAATTATACTACTGCTATGAGGGTTCAACATTTTTTCAACACCTTTTAATTTGGTTTAACCTGATTTAATTTGGGTTTTAAATCTGTCTAATTAAAAAAAAAATTATTTTCGTCTTACCAGAAACTATCTTTTGACAAGAAAAACTATATGTTAAACTAAATAAAATTTTATACTTATAGAACGAATGCCCAATAAAAAACTTTTGTAAAACCACAGTTTCAGGAGTGGCTGACACACATATTACACCACACATATTACACCTCTATGAGACTTGGCTGGCTGGCAGAAGGTTTTTCCAAGCCGTCGACTTATAGTACTGTATTTTACATAAAATGTTTATGAATTATAAAAGAGTTACACACTATTGTAATTACCATAAGCACAAACCAAGGGTGATAAAAGTACTTCATCATATTTATAGAAGGGTTATGAAATATTACATGTTTTCATTTATTATTCTATCGTATTAGATCAGTTTTCTTTTTAAGTTCTGAACATCTAATGATCTAAATGTTACTAAAAATCCTACAAATAAAATGAAAAATTGTTAAATAACATGTCAAGATTACAATTACTTTAATAATACTTTTATTAAATTATAATTATATGGAAACATAAAATTACTGTCAAAATCCTAAATAGAATAAATTAACGATAATTAGATAAACTTTAATTTCACTGCACGTTGAATTGAAGATTGCACACTTGATCATACATTTTTTAACTGGAATATCAGACGTTGTAAGGTTGGGTTATAGTCAGCAGCACCTATTTGCTGAGTTCTGTGAATGTCTAAATAGTACCAGGAGAAAATGTAAAAAAGATTTTATTTACCAGTTTCTACAATTTTGAAGTGGATAGTGATCCAATCTGAACCACATTCGCTGAGTCCATAGGCAAGTAATCTTTCATCATCAGAAAATGCTTTTCCTGACAAAGCAACAGTTCCATCCTCTGAGAAAGTATTCGGATCCATAAAAACTTTGGGTACACCTTCTAAAGAGTCTTGAATATACAAAACACTAAAAAATGTGATAAGTTTTTAATCATTTTTGATAATAAACTAGAAATAATATAATAGAGAGAAGCGTATCATCAAACTTACCTGAGAAGATAAGTACACTATACAGAAATATGATAAACAAAAAACACAAAACTAAGGTTTTATGCCATAGGAAAATTTTTCAGGAACTAGAAGATACTTCTGGTAAGGTGTTAATTGCATTGAACATTTAATTATATTATATTGTGTTTAGTGAACTTATATTTTTAAATAAGTTTGCTGCTATTCTACTCTACATAAATTATAATGAAAATACGCAAGCAATCATTTAACATGCTAAAATTATAAATATATATATTGTGAATATAAGTATGAATATGTATATTTTATATATATCTATTATTTATACGCAACCTTCAATTATTACAATTCACCACACTTGAAAACCTATAAGGTTTATTTATTGTAGAACTAGCCATTTGTTTATCAAACACAGCTCTTGTATCACACTTAAATTCTAATAATTATATAATTATAAATTATTAGAACTAGTATATTGGAGAGATAGGACATCAGCAAACTTACCTTAGAAGACAAGTTCACTAACACCAGAGCAGTAGTAACATACACAAAATAAACACATAATCGCACAAATTTTATATGCCACTGGCACTTTCTTCAGGTGAGTAGAGAGAGAGAGAGAGACTGACATGGCTTCCACTATTGCTGGGTAGGTGGCTGTGGTAGGGGTGTTTAGTGGTGGGGGTTGTACATCCATAGAGCAAAGTTCAGGTATAGATGCAGTTTTTCAGTTAATATATATATGACGTTTGCCGATGGGGAAGGGGTTGAGGGGAAGTAGTCTATTATCTTATGTTCAGATTAGGTACGTCACGGGATTTTGTTATCCATTGGTGTCCTAATCCATTCTTCGGAGTTGGGAACTATTGGCATGGGAAGGAAGGGATCTGATTACTTTAGTGGTGTAACACTGATGAAAATTTTTGTTATGGAGAAGAGTATGGGCAGAGACAGGTTTTTCAGGATTTTGGCCTTTGCAATCATGTCTATGGCCATTCATGCGTTTTCGAAGGGTTTCGAAGGGGGCCAACCCTTCGAAAACGCATGAATTGCCATAGACATGATTGCAAAGTCCAAAATTTCTCTCTCTCCCTCTTTCTCTCTCCCTCACCCCCCTCTACTCACCTGAAGAAAGTGCCAGTGTAGAGTGGCGTTGAAAATTTGTGTGATTATGTGTTTATTTTGGGTTTGTTACTACTACTCTGGTGTTAGTGAAATTGTCTTCTAAGGTATGTTTGCTGATGTCCTATCTCTCCAATAAACTAATTCCTGGCCTAGTGGCCTTTAACCTAACCTAAAATTATTAGAACTAAAACTTTATTTAACTATATGTTATTAATGACTATTATTCAATACATACAAGCTCATTCATTTAACACGTTTGCTATGGAGCTAGCCTGTCCTCTACCAGCTAGTTACTGTCAAGTTGTGCTAGCTTGTCATATATTACATACCTCCAGCATGCTTTGTAATATATGACTTTGTAATAGAATCATAATACCTCCCTTCCCATAGTCCCTCCTACACCTTAAGAAATGCTAACTGCATTCCACTTACTAAGCACCACACAACTTTCTTTAAAAATCATGTGTATGGTTCAGAGGTTACATTATTTAACCACCTTCCATCACGTCTAAGAGAAGAGCCTAGTTTAACTAAGTTTTAAACAAATGTAAAGTCTCTTTTAGTTTATAACGAATGTTAATATGTTGCTTGTTTTTATCTGATAAGGACATTATATAACTAACTTGGGTTATATTTTCAAGTTGATTGTTACTTTTTAAGTAGCTTTTGACTTTTGTTATGCAATTTATATATTGTTATTCGACAAATAAATGATTTCATTTGATTTAAGGACCATATCTATTTTGAGCTCTCTCGATTCAGAGCCCCTCTTAACCATACGGCTACTTTCATCTCTTGTCCTTTGAGGCCTTATTCTATTTTTATGAGCTTGTAGTTGTTGTTACTGAACCTACCAAGTTATTTTCTCATTCTGTTGATGTTAGTGAGGGGTGTTAATAGGTTTTAGTGTAATATTGTTCTTCTGTAGTTGTAGTGGGTATTTCAGTTGTTAACCCCTTAACTGCCATCAAACTAGCCTAGCCGAAAACCGCCAGCACCACTTATTTTTGCCGTTTTTAGACGACTTTTACATGTTCATTCAAAAATTACAGCAGTTGTTTTTTAAAGAAAATAGTTATCAATATTGTTTGTAGGCATTATAAAAAACATAAATCGTTAACAATATTAAACTTTGTGATGGCTGGGGAGAGTTATAATTCAAAATTACAATTAAAATGTTTTTTAAATTTACTCACCAATTTTTTTTTTCTTGTGATAACAATAATGTTTCTCTGTAGTAAATGAAGAAAAAACTATTTACAATATGTACACAATGGGCTTTTGTTCTTTTCAGTAGTGCTTCAGAGTGTGATATTCTCTGAAGCAGGGCACGACGCACAAAGTAATGCCGTAGTCTTCGCACATGTAACGCGACTCTTGCCCTGCTTGTTCCCATCTCGACGTGTGTTTGCAAACGTGACACTGACGTGTTTGGTTTTTCCTTTTTATCCGTGGAAGGAACACACGTCGAAAAATGACGTTGCGTAAGTCTTAGTGGGGGATCCCCAGGGGATGGGCGGCCACCTGTTTTCTGACGTGGGGTCTGAGTTTGCATATTATCTTCCAAGAGTTGACGAATTATCTCAAGATTCTTGGAGTGTTGGTTTTTTACCAGTTTTGCAGAGGTATATAGCATGACTATTGAGAATTGCAAGATCTAATAAATGCAAGAAAACCTTTTTATACCACTTTTGGGTATGCCTAACACTTTCAACATAACTGAGCATCATATCGGATCTATTCACAGATCCCATGTTGAAATTATACTCTTGGACACAAACAGGCTTCATAATCTTTTGAGCAGTTTGGTAGTGTACTTTGCCACTATCTACCATTTTGTCAACATGTTCACTGGTTATCATCAAGACCTGCCGTTTATCGACCCATCTGACTACTAAACTTGTTGTGTCGTTACATGTCTCCATTTGACCAACCTCTAACTCTTGTGGCACTGTAAGATGCTTCCCTAATCGTTTACCTTTTACAGTGCCACAAGCATTGGTCTTATTCATGTGTAAGTACGTGAACAGATCGGGGCTACTGTACCAAATGTCGACGAACAATAAGTGACCCTTGTTCAAGTACGGTGTAAACAAAGTAGTCACAATCGCTCCTGAAATACCTAAGTCTTCGGTATTGTATATTTCACTGTCCTTTCCCGTGTACACAATGAAGTCCAGCACGTACCCTGTCTCACAGTCACATAAAACGTAGGTTTTTATACCAATCTATACTTCGTTTAGATGGTATAAACTGTTTGAATGATAGTCTGCCTTTGAACTTCATCAAACTTTCATCCATGCACAAGTTTCTAAACGGAATTAAATTAGTAGAAAATGTATTCCTAAACATGTCAACCAGTTCCTTTATTTTAGAAAGTCTACCGTGCTGATTTTTCTGAGCGTTGTCTGAAAAATGTAAAAGGCTCAAAATGGTGCAATACCTGTTTCGAGACATAAGGTTTGGTATATAATTTAGCTGAAGTTTATCAGTTGACCAATAATTTTCCAAAATTTTTTTTTTTGGACCATAAGCAACGCAATAGCTAAAAAAACTTGAACTCCTCTACTGTCAAAGGTTTCCATTTTGTAAGCCTTGATTTAGGTGCTGGGGCCTGATTTGAAGTCACATATTCATAATGCCGGTTTGTTTGATCTATAATAAAATTTGTTATTTCTTCAGGAAATATTTTCTCAAAGCAGTCTATTTCACGACAAGGATCGGGATATAAATGTGGGCTAACTATACCACTCTGTGTATCATCGTAATAGTGAATTTTAGGAACAAAAACATCATTATTCCAAACATGAGGATATTTATTGGTCTTTTTTTTAGGTTTCTTTGCAATCCGCTTTTTTTTTTGGTTTGAAAGTTTTATTCTTGGGTTCTTTTTTTGGTGCGGTTTTCTAGCTCTTTTAGAGGTGCTAGGGGTGTCATAAAAATCAGGGGGTATTGGTTCGTTACATACGACACTATCGGAATCATTTTCACTTAGCTGTGTAATAGTAATGCCATCTCGATTCGCACAGTCTTGGACTGAGGCGTCACTGTTACAGTCACCGTCGTTTGAGAAGTTTTTGAAAGGGCCATCTGTGAACTAGGAAGTTCTAATAACTAATAAATCGTCATCTTCAAGCATATCACCAGCCATTACGACAACTAATTACCACTCATGTAACACTATCAAGTAAATAACCACCACAAACAACCATTTACAGTGACACGCACAGTAAACTTAATCTCCCGCAAGCACAAGTTTTACTGAGAAAACAAACTGATCTGATCGTAACCTATGGTACCACTAAAATTCGCCAGAATGCAGCACTAGATAAGAAGCACTGTCAACCACTTGTTTACGTCCGTATTTCAATGATAAGGCAGAAAATGAGCTGCTGTGATAAGAAACACAACAGCTGATTAGTTCAACACAACATAATTCATCTGTGGTGGTTGCTCTGAAAACTAATAATGCCCAGCATATCTCGTGCGTGGCGACTAAGGGGTTAAATGGCAGGACCATCTCATAACACTGATGAGGACAGCAATATTGACAATGATTTATCTAATAGTGATTGTAGTGACGACCACGCACAGATAATGGAAGATCCTGCTACTGACAAGGACAGTGACCCTCATTTAGAAGATAGTTTGGTGTTGAGTCCAACGTAGCTACACAACACAATAGGCATGCATATTATTGCACTGGTACATTGATGTCAAACCTTTGAATTTACCTGACCATGTAAGAAGTGTCAGATTATCCAAAGGTAAAACTACACTATACAGAAGGCATTGTGGTAGGGAAGTAGAGGGATACGCCACAACTAATGTACACATCCATAGAATCCAAGAATGTTAGAGTGGTTTCAATGAATAAATGTGGCCTACCAAAAACAAGTCCTAATTGATCAGCCATTATAAAGCCTACATGAAAAATGTATGCAGGCACAACCAAATGATGGCATACTATCCAGCTAAACATAAAAATCTGCGATAATACAAGGAAGTGTATGCATTCACTTCAAACGTGTGAAATTAACTTATACAAGCTTTTTCAGTTTGGGAACAACAACCAAAGGAAGTCCTTATATACATTTAAGCTAGAAGTGTTAGATTATCTTCAACCGAAACTTTCCAGGCTCCACAACTCCACAGGCAAATTAGACATATTTTATCAAAAATATTGAAACAATCTTCTGGTAAAAGAATCCAGTGCATTAAGTGCCAAATGCGTTCAAAAGAAGCGAGGAAGAATGCTTTTTCTGTTTAGTAGTATGTAAAAATGACTACAATTGCTCATCCATATATCTTTATCTTGATGATAGGTGTCATAAGAATGAATAGATAGATAAACATTCTGAGCACAGTGTTCCAAAGAGCCTTCACAATGTGCATTAGGGTGTTTTGATAAATGGCACATTCACAGTAAAAAAAAACATGTAATGAGTAAGGAAGGAAGGAAGTGGAGGGATGTAAATTGTGTATATAGTAGAAAAAAACAACAGTGCATTACAAAGTGTTTAGTTATTAATGTATTATTAAGTTTTGAGTGAATATAAAAAAATATTTGATTATGAAAAAAGCTTTCACACACTTATCACTGATACTGTGTCTTATACTACAAGGTAATATTAATATATATATATATATATATATATATATATATATATATATATATATATATATATATATATATATATGTATTAATATTACCTTTTTGTAACATATTTTGTATTAACCATTTAGCAATGCTGAAGAAGCACACTGACTACCAAAAACATTCTATACACATTTTGTATTTATAAGCATACAAAAATATTTTTATGATTGTTACTATACATTTATCTATAAGACACTAATTGTTTTAAATAAAAAAAATTGAATCAGCATCTAATTTCATTTACCATTTATAGGTGCAACAGCAAAATTGTTTAAGAAAATTTGATAATGCTATCTACAACCATCAATGTGTACATAACATTATTAATAGGTAATAATTACGTTACATGAAAATTAATATGGACGATGGAACTGATACTTAAATGGAAAATATTTATTCATCTATAACAAAAGCATTTAATTAATAAAAGAAACAAGTTTTAAGTGATACAAGACACATAAATATTTACGTATAATATATCAACAGTTCAGAAATAAAATATTTTGGAGATAATTGGTTACTATAATATCCTCCAGTTTTTTATAAAAGCTGTTGTTAAAGATATTTAAAACCTAACAACTTCTATTTATAAGTATTACACCACACTGTATAACGTAACATGCTCTTTTGGTATAGCATAGACATGTACAATAACATGCTCTTTTGGTATAGCATAGACATGTACAATAACATGCTCTTTTGGTATAGCATAGACATGTACAATAACATGCTCTTTTGGTATAGCATAGACATGTACAATAAATAACATGCTCTTTTGGTATAGCATAGACATGTACAATAACATGCTCTTTTGGTATAGCATAGACATGTACAATAACATGCTCTTTTGGTATAGCATAGACATGTACAATAACATGCTCTTTTGGTATAGCATAGACATGTACAATAACATGCTCTTTTGGTATAGCATAGACATGTACAATAACATGCTCTTTTGGTATAGCATAGACATGTACAATAACATGCTCTTTTGGTATAGCATAGACATGTACAATAACATGCTCTTTTGGTATAGCATAGACATGTACAATAACATGCTCTTTTGGTATAGCATAGACATGTACAATAACATGCTCTTTTGGTATAGCATAGACATGTACAATAACATGCTCTTTTGGTATATCATAGACATGTACAATAACATGCTCTTTTGGTATAGCATAGACATGTACAATAACATGCTCTTTTGGTATAGCATAGACATGTACAATAACATGCTCTTTTGGTATAGCATAGACATGTACAATAACATGCTCTTTTGGTATAGCATAGACATGTACAATAACATGCTCTTTTGGTATATCATAGACATGTACAATAATTTCTCAAAGCTGTAACAATTTTATTTTACTTGTATATTACCTATACAAGGTTCCAGAAAAGAATGTAGAATAATAAAACATTCTCAACTTAGTCTAGTTGAGATGGAGTTGAAATTGTTGAATTATTTTCTTCACTTTGTTTTTAACTTAAAATATTACCAATAAATTAAATATTTTGCCAGTAATCATCATGCAATACAAATGTGTTTGATATAAACAAAACAAGTCAATAATGAGTTTTAAAAACATGTAAATAATTAAAAGAATATTGGACAAATATATCGTACATTGTTAATAATATATATCAAAGTGTATAATGTTTAATAAAATATGTTAATAGAAACAACAATTTTGAATAGGCCCACTTTCACTATTAATTGAAGATGAATTAGTTTTTTATTAGTAAAATAGGTTTCTCAAGCATATAAATATTTTGAGGATTAAACTGATGTTATCATTTATTAATTTTGTTTGCTGATGTTTTGTTGTTAAGCAGTGTTTAGCAAACTGTTGATTCTTGTTTTCTGTTAAACTTGATGTGAAAATAATGTTCTTTGAATCTTATTTTTAAATTTTGTTCTGTTCTATACATATTTTTTTACAATAGCAGTTAATTTCATAAATTCATGCACTGTAGGTTTATTCTAATATTTTTACAGTTATTTGCCTAAATTTCTTGTTTTCTGTTAAATTTTATGTGAAAATAATGTTCTTTGAATCTTATTTTTAAATTTTGTTCTGTTCTATACATATTTTTTTACAATAGCAGTTAATTTTATAAATTCATGTACTGTATGTTTATTCTAATATTTTTACAGTTATTTGCCTAAATTTTTCAAACTCATTACTGTCTTGTTTTGTTTATATTAAATTAATTTGTGTTGTATGATGATGCCAGCCAGATTTCTGGCCAAAGGCCTTAGTAACAATTTTAATTTATTGGTAATGTTTCAAAATTACAAACGAGACAAGAATTTAAAATTAGTGAAAATTAATGGTTAAAAAAATCTCTGTAAACGTTATATTCTTATTTTTAAGCCATGGGGCATAGTGCATAAATTGGTTTAACTATTATGAATCTAACATTTCTTTCTTCAAAATGTGGCAAGGTTTAAAAATTATATTTGTTTTCTTTTTTCAAAAACTTTACTTGCCAGTTCACATGCGCCTACTAATTTTACTGTACTTTATTTAATAAATGAAGTACAGGTCGTTAGCTCAGTTGGGGATTCAAACCTTGGAAACTGCCCTCTGCAGTCTGAAGCCATAGCCACTGAGCCACCACACAGGCAAGTTAATATATAATGTAATAAATTAGTACATAAACCAACGTCTTTTTACTGATTGATAAATAATTTGTATCTATAAAAAAAAAACTGAAGATCAACAGTTTAAGGCAAGTAAAAATGTTGTAGGTCTGAATATGATTCCATCTTGAATTTTAGATGTAGTGTTAGTTAAAAAAATAACATCTTTATGCAACCAATATTAATCAACTTACCTTTGGTTTTGCAGTCCACTGTTTTTGTAAAAGAAATATTTGTCGCCATGTCTACTTGGACATGAATACTTTGGATAGTTCCAATACTTAGTTAGACGTTCATTGATTTTGGTTCTGTATTCACATTTTTCCAGAAACGGCAGAGTAATTGCATTTTGTTCGTCAACAAATCGCTTTGTTTCCTCACTATCAGGGTCTTCTAGCCAGCGGTAAGGATCTTCGATCTAAATTTTGTTGACAAACTATTAATCCAAACGCTATTACAGTATTTCATTATTATTATTCATACATACAGCAACATTTTACAATGCTAATAAGTGAGAAAATAATGTAAATCAACAATACTTGCTCAGAATGCATAACATAAATAGATTTATCATACAATTGTATTAATGAAAGTAGTATACTAAATAGACTATCTTGAGGAGAAAAGGGCATTGCTAACTTAATAATGCCCTTCTACCATTTAACTTACTAGGATTCTGCTGTGAAATGTACAGTTAGTGGAGCAATGATGAGAGTACTAGCGGCTAGTGATGTTAAGTAAACGGATATTTAAAACTCGGGGTAAATACCAAAATTTTATAAATTCCTGTGTATTTAAAAAAAGTATAAGATCAATTGATTGTTACCCCTGAAAATTTTATTATCATCATTGTATAAAGTTGATGATAATAGGCTCTATACTATCCTATTACCATTTTTCTATATAAAATTTTTTTATTAATACCTAAAATTAAAAACGTGTAAGATAAGTCGAATCAACTACTGGAATAGTGATATTATTTATACCCTATAATTTTGAGTATTTATGAAAATCATGTAATAAGAACAATTAAAATTACCCTTGATTTGAATATATAAGATAATATAGATTATCTTATTACTATCATTCTATCTAACATTCTAGGATACACTAATAATTATCGTGATTTATTTATCATTTTACTAATATATAAATTAAATCTGCCTCTTAATTAACACCTTAACTGCATATATAGATTAAAAAAATAGATGTTACAATCACTCTGCTGCAAAATTATGGAGAAAATCTGGGTGAAGAAAAGACTGGGAAATACCCCAGGAAAGCTGAATGTACGAAAGTTCCCAGTCAAGTTGAAGTATTTTTTGCAACATTATTAAAGATTGGAGAAAAATTACTAAAGATTTGTTTATCTTGAGGTGCATGGAATCAGGATATGAGAAATATGATTAGATACTATCTCAGAGACCCAGTAAGGTCTGAAACAGAGCTAGCTCATTTAGAAATAGCGGTCAATTCCCTATTGGAAAAAAGAGGTATTGAAAAGTGTAACTATTTAGAGGGCATTATTTTTCTCCTTATTTTACAATCCCAAAGCCAGATGGCACACACACACTAATTTTGATATTGAGATCTTTCAACAAGCACGTTTTCTAGGAACATTATTTTAAATTAATGATCTGAGAACAGCAACAAAAATGATTTTTAAGGAGGTGTAAAAGTGGATTTAGAGGACACCTTTTTGTGGTGCCAATACATAGTTCCAGTGAGAAATACGTGAAACATCAATTCAGGAAACAGCTTTATCAACTTACGTCTTTGCCATTTGGGTTATACACAAGCTCTTTCATTTTCACAAAAATTTGAAGCCAGTATCGGCACATCACAAAGGAAAGGGATTCGCATCCACCAGTTATTTGGATGATATTTTGTGTATTGAACTATCGTTTGACAATTGTCAAGAGAATGTGAATTGTCGAGACATATTGATAACAATCAAATCATTAAAAATTTAGTAAAAAGATTTTGTATTATAGGTAGGCCTATTAATTATAATGTATGTAAACAAATTAATTATTATAACGCTAACACCTAAAAAAACTATAAATATCATACATACCCAGGACTTAGGTATTTATATCAATCATGCTAAGAAATAAAATGCTTGTGGAAATCATATAAAAAACTTGAAAAAACTTGTAGTCATCATTTTTACATCCATACAGCATGAGAATCGCAAAAAGACAAGTCAATTTGCTCTGAATTTAATACAAATTATAAATACCCAGTTTTTAGGAATTTACCTATAGTTAGGGTAAATACTCATTTTATATTTACCTACCCGCTGGGTATTTACCCGGCCTATATCACTACTATCAGCCACTCTTTCAATTAACGATAGAGGCTTAGGTCAGTCAATATTACTAGTTAGGATTTTCTGTAGAAACACAAGATAGTGTTGTTCTGTTGTCTTCTTTTTACCATGGGAGCCAATCCCAAACTTCTCTCAACCAGCTCCAAAGGCAATTTATTTCCAAGTATGGAACCACTACTCTTAAAAATGATTTTGTACAAATTGCAGTTGACACTGCAGAGGGTCAAGTAATGCTGGATATGAGAGCTGACAGACAAGCAGCCGCCACTTTTAAACAGAGTGGTACAGGAAACACCATATCCCGGTATACTGGATATGAGAGCTGACAGACAAGCAGCCGACACTTAAACAGAGTGGTACTGGAAAACACTATATCCCGTTATACTGTATATGAGAGCTGACAGACAAGCAGCCGACACTTAAACAGAGTGGTACTGGAAAACACCATATCCCGTTATACTGTATATGAGAGCTGACAGACAAGCAGCCGACACTTAAACAGAGTGGTACTGGAAAACACCATATCCCGTTATACTGTATATGAGAGCTGACAGACAAGCAGCCGACACTTAAACAGAGTGGTACAGGAAAACACCATATCCCGGTATACTGGATATGAGAGCTGACAGACAAGCAGCCGACACTTAAACAGAGTGGTACTGGAAAACACCATATCCCGTTATACTGTATATGAGAGCTGACAGACAAGCAGCCGACACTTTTAAACAGTGGTACAGGAAAACACCATATCCCGGTATACTGGATATGAGATTGCAAAGGATTAAGATTAAGGCACAACAATGAAATAAGGGAAACTATTTCAATAGTTTATCTAATCAATAATTTAGTGGTTAATATGATTCTCAGGCTAATGCTGATGAAAGAAATATAAAGGTATCAAATTAATGAAAAAGTATTACCTATTTCATGACAAGATCAAGATCAAAGTTGACGGCTTGGAATAGTCAAGTATATTGTAAACTCAGTTAACATTATACTACAAAAAAGTGGATACCTAAAATAATTAAAACAATAATTATAAATAAAAAATATAGTTGTCTTTGAGGAGAAAACAAACATATGTAATGTACAATACATTACCACATGTTCAAAACTATTTTAAGTTCACAAGTGAATTTCTTTATTTTAGTCAATATAGTTTGATGAGCAGCTGGTGCAAAGAAAATTTCTTTTAAACAAAGGAAAAGCCAAGGCCCTTAAATTTTATGACCAAAAAAAGTCTGATCACACCCTCTTACTTTGTCTTGAAGGCGCAAGTATAAGTGGTGATAGTACTATCAGATATTTAGGCATAACCATCAGGTGGTGACAACACAATGACCGAGACTTACAGATGTGTGCTACATAGTAAGACGTTTGCAAAACCTCGTTGACAAAGACATCCGTATGAAAGTGTATTTTGGGTGTTTCCACAGTCTTATATCGTATGGAATAGTCTTCTTGGGACACAGCCCTACGGTCCAACATGTACTTCTTCTGAAGAAGTACACACATTGCAAGGCACCACACCTGGCCCATTTTAAGGGCTCTTCACTGAGTTAAGGGTTCTTAACATGCCAACTTCCTTATTCTTGAGACTACTCTGATGGTCAAAAGCAGGCCAGAAATCTTCAGTCAGAATAAAATTGTGTACAGTTACAACACTCGCCAGAGTAAAAATATACACCTTCCGCAAGTAACATCCAGTCTGGCAAAAACCGGCCTAAGATTCCTATGTAAACAAAATTCAATAAAATTCCAAATGAAATAAGCATTGATGATGAAACCCTCTTCCATACAAAATTGAAATAATTCCTACTCAAGAAGCCTTACTATACCTTGGGAGAAATTTTTCAATGAATGAACAATGGGCCAGCCAAATTACGTCCACGGCACATCAGTGCTTCATGTAATTAGATATAACTGTTACTACGGTTTAACAGTTGATAATAATGAAACTACTAGGGACTTTACCAATTTCACTAACAAAATATAATTTCAGATGGCCTTGAAGACTATCATATTGTTAAGTTAGGAGACCTGTTACATTGTTGCTAATAGGCTATAAAGCTGCAATGACATCAAGTTCACCAAACTGTCCACAAGTCACAATCAAATATGAAACTATAAACACGACTACTTACAGTGAGATAACAGGGGTTAACTGTCCATCAGATTAGATTATCATGAACGGAATGGGTTAGATGGTATCAAAATAAATGTTAGCTTGATTTTCAAACTTAGATTGGAAGTAAAGTATGTAGAATCCTAGTAATGAATAGTTCATAATGGTTACACTAAAACACCTTCACCAGGTTGGATTCACACTCTGGCATTCAGGTCAAAAGTAACCCAAACATTAAAATTTTATTGTCTGTAAACTAAACACCCACACCTACAATGGTTTTAACCCAGCCATACACGTACAGTGGTGTTAACCCAATCACTAGCCCATTCATATACAGTGGAGTTGTCCTACCCAACCACCCATACACATTCAATAGTGTTGACCCATCTGCACCATAACCTTATAAATACGTAAACATACATGAGTTTTCCTATCCAGGTACATAACTAAGTAACCTTATAATTACGTAAATATACATGAGTTTTCCTATCCAGGTACATACATGTACCCGCCCACCCATACATGTACAGTGGTATTGATGTTACACCTATACATGTAAATTGGTGTTGACCTATTTGCCTACCCATGGGCATGCAGTAATGTGACCCACCCACACTTGTACAGAGGTGTTGACCTAACCACTGACCATTATACATATACAATAGTGTTGAGAAAATTAACACACACACTGGGAGACAATCAAAGATCAAGTTAGTAAGTGATTTTTCTTTAATTTACTCAGTTTGAATATTTTGCTGTTCACAGTTCTTGACTATAGGCAAACCAAACTAACAGCATAATAAAGTAAAATTGTGTTTATTGCAAAAAATATATATTGTATATTTCAGTCTTTTAAAAAAACTATAAAATCTTATACATCTACAATTTGAATATCAGACAACTGAACAATATGGAAGAATATTTGGATACCAGAAAACAAAATGCTGTTTTCATAATGTTACACCATCATATGTACTGCATTGAATATGAATTTTCCATGCTTTAGCAATTTTGGGCACTGTGATTTGCAGTAAACTAAAGATTGGTCCATTTCCGATAAACAATACATTTCAAAATTCGCTTCGACAACAGGGTCTGATATTTCAAACATCTAACTCATAATAAGATTATTTTGTAATTATTTTATTAATATATTACGAGGGTCATTTTCAAAGTAAAAACTGTTTGCTAATAGCGTAAGAGAAATTTTATTTATGATATCACAAACTAAAATATGAAAATTTGTTCACTTTTCTGTGTAGTCACCATTAACATTGACACATTTTTAAGTCGTGGTACCAGCTTTTGCCGATGATGTGGCTTTCTTCTACTCACAGAAAACTATAAATACTCTAAAACAATCCTTTGACAAAAGATTTATTACTACTTAGGAAATGGTCTATTAATAATCAAATGATAGTTAATGTGAGTAAAATGAAATATGTTAATGTTGATTGCAGACTTTTTGTTTTCCAAACCTCCCTTGTATATCACGAGGACCATTGCTCACGACTTCAGAATTCATGTAAATGTCAAATAATTGAACAAGTGAACTTTTTTATCGAAAAATACCTTGGTGTAGTTTTTGATGAAAAAATGTAGTGGGAAAGGCATATAGCGGATTTACATAGTAAAATCAGATTTAGCGTAAGAAAATTTTACTTCTTGAAAAACTTTTGTGATGCATCTTTGTTGAAAGAACTGTATTTCGAATTAATTCACTCCCAGTTACAATACGGAATTGTGTGCTGGGCAGGAACGACTAAGACACAGATTGACAAATTAAGAATCACACAAAATCATTTTCTGCGTATAATGTTAACCAAAAACAGAAGAGACAGACAGCTCATTTCCTCTGTATATTCAGTTAAACATTCTACCTGTCCAGCATCTTTATGTCCACACAGTGTTAAGAATTTTTTACCTTAGAAGTGGTAACAAAGGAACCACAAATTTATTTCACAATATAAGAAAAAATAATCTAAGAATTTTTCAAACTTCAAAAGTTAATAAATCAATTTATAGAAAATGCTTTCAATACTGTGGACCTAAATATTTTAATGAGCTTCCACAAAATATTTAAAGGAATGCACACATTTGAACATGTTTAGTAAACATATCAAGTCTTGGCTTTTTTCCTACTCTGATGTTTACTTTTTAAATAATGTTCTAATGTAAGGTTTAAAGAATTCTGAAAGAAGGTGAAACATTGAAAATGTTTTGATCGTTGTTAGTTAGGTTTATTAATATTTTATTATTACTTTTTAATATATGCATAATATCTGTAAATATATAATTGTTTGTAAATAGGCACTACATGGAACGGCAGTTTTAAGTGTCAATCACAAAGGACTGGACTGAAGATACGAGGGTGGTTCAATAAGTCCTTAGAAAATACAAGAAAAGTCGCTAAAAGAATCAATATTGTTTTATTTTTATTTACTATCATCTGTTGCTTGACAACTGTGAAAGTTTCAGTTGATTTCATCAGCTGATTTCATTGTTGTCGTTGATTGAATCAGGAAAGGTTTGTTTATTTAGAATGATGGACACAAGTGAGTTTCGTGCTGTGATTAAACACTTTCATTTGAAAGGCTTAACACCGAAGGAAATCAAAGTTGAGTTGGATGCTGTTCATGGTACATCTGCTCCTGTGTTGGCAACTGTTTATAACTGGGTAAACGAGTTTAAACGTGGCCGTACATCCACAAAAGATGAACATCGTTCCGGGCGCCCAGTGGAAGTGACAACCCCAGAAATGGTTGACAAAATCCACGATATGGTTTTGAGTGATCGGCGAATCAAAGTGCGTGAAATAATTGAAGCTACAGGCATATCACAAGGCACAGTGTTCACAATTTTGCATGAAAATTTAAATGTGAAAAAACTCTCTGCAAGGTGGGTGCCGCGCTTGCTCACAGAGGAGAATAAACGCATTCGTGTGGTTGATTCTAAGGCTGTCTTGACAGTATTACGTCGCAATCATGGTGAGTTTCTGCGTCGATACTTAACTGTAGATGAAACATAGATCCACCACTACACTCCAGAGTCAAAGGAACAGTCGAAACAGTGGGTTTTTGATGACGAACGGGCTCCAAAGAAGGCAAAGACAGTGAAATCCGCCGGCAAAGTTATGGCCACAGTTTTTTGGGATGCACAAGGAGTAATCTGCATTGATTACTTGGATAAGGGAAAAAAGATAACTGGAGAATATTATGCATCGTTATTGGACCGACTAAATGAAGAAATCAAGACAAAACGTCCGCACTTGAAAAAGAAACAAGTTCTTCTGCATCAAGACAATGCACGTGTACACACCTGCGCAGTTGCCATGGCAAAAATAATGGAATTAAAGTATGAGTTGTTTCCACATCCACCTTATTCACCAGATTTAGCCCCAGTGAATTTTTCTTATTTCCAAACTTGAAAAAATGCCTCGGTGGACAAAGTTTTATGTCAAACGAAGAAGTGATTGCTCAAACGGATGCCTATTTTGAGGAATTGCCAAAATCCTACTTTTTAAATGGCTTATCCATGTTAGAGAAACGCCTAATGAGGTGTATAGAGCTAAAAGGAGATTATGTTGAAAAATAAACAATAGTTTACCCGAAAAAATTTCTTTTTCTATCTTATTCTAAGGACTTATTGAACCGCCCTCGTAACTTTTAGTTTTAAAGAAAATTTATTTTGTTTCAAACTCTGGCTACATTACTAGAACCGTGGCCAGTGATATTTCCTTTTATTATTGTGAAATGTAAATTGTAATGTACAGGAAATAAATTTCATTATTTCATTAGTGATGATTAGGTATATTAGGCATGACGTAAACATCAGCAATATCAGACTGACATTTATTCCTCTTTCATTTAACTATAATTTTGAGCAGTGCTAATCTGTGATTTTTACTATTAAAAAGAATTATCCTCCAAAAAACATACTCTAAACTTAAGCATTCAGTACAATTAATAAACAATCTTACAAATTAAGTTCATCATTTAAGAGAGTTGTAGACAATTTGTGTTTTGATTATTTGGCAAGACAAATACAAATGATTAAAATACATAGGTACCGGTAGCTTCTAAATAGTCTTCTCCAGTGAATAATTTTGTCGCAGCTGAGTTTACGACCCTCTACCTTGTGTTGATTTTGGAACTAGAGTACTAGTAACAACGTTGATTATGTCATCTATCCGTCTGTGCCCAAACCATTGTTTGAGTTGAAAAATAGTAGCAGTTTACTCTCTCTTCCTTGCTTGGCCACTTGGTAGCGCGTTTATCAGTAGCGGACACCTGCGTTTTGCAGTTAAACCGCAAGTCAAGTTGTTATAATTTATTTAACAACTTTTCATATTTAGATTTTTCAACTTTTGCATTTTTAATGTTAGCATGCTTTAAAGGATAATTGTGACTAGAGCCGAATGAAATTATATTAAATTAAAACAACAACAAAAATCACTGGATAAAGTTAAAATCTGATTTCAGGGGCACTAGACAATTCTCTTTTTAAAAAGCTTATTTTAAAAATGTCACTGTCATAAATAAAGCTGTAATATTTTGTTAAAACCAACAATGGTCTTATGTAGAATCAAATACAATATGGCAACAGGTACAGTCATAATGGCCAAATAAAGCATGGAGCATCTCGAGGACAAATTTTGGGTCCAATAATACTCTTAATTTATATTAACATGTTCAGCGCTGAGTATTTTATTTCTTACACACTCAACTTCCCTGAAGGGCCACGTGTATCATATATGATACACATGTATATTACCATTCCTGACAATCTTAAACATTTTTTTTACGTCACAGGCAAAGAGTGATGTTAGATTCCACATAACGAAAGAAACATCCTTATAGATTTAAATTTTTAAATAAATATGTTTAAACTGAAATATTTATGATTATGCTGTGTGTGCATTTATGATATTCACAGCCTAGATCCTCGCAAAAACGTACATTCAACTCACCGGACCATATGTATAATAAATGCTCTCACAAAAAATAATATGTTTCGTATTGGTTTTGCATGAAATTAAATACTGTGTATTGTTCTAGGTAAACATTTTGATTACGAACTAAAACATTAACAATGAAAAATAATAACTTGACGCCAAGAAAAATTTGTAAAGCATTGATTTACCAAACGTTTGAGTCTTTTGAGTGAAAAAAATGAATGTTTTGACTCTGATTGAGATCTAGATTAAATTCCATGTAATGATAGAAATCCTAAGGTTGTTTGAACCTAAAATTCTCTAAAATTTACAAGAGACCTTATTAAAACTGGAAATGCTGTAACTTCCACCTCTTTCATAACAACTTAAGAATCTACTAGTAGATGACATACTTATATCTAAGAAAAGGAAAAGAAAAGTTGTAAGAAAAGAAAAAGAAACGTATTCCATGTATTACCAAACCACAAATCAAAAATATGCCACTAAACCTACATGCTGGAGATACAGTAAGAAATGAAGAGCCAATTAATAATTGCTACTATGACTTTAAAGAGATTGAGGAAAATACTGATACGAGTGAACAAAGAGTTATAACATCTGAATGAAACTAACATAGTAAATTAAATAACTGAACACAGACAAAAACAGGATAAGTATTAGTTATAAGTTTTTGTAACGTAAAGAAAATAAAATGGAAGGAATGGCAAGGAAGACAAAAGTAATTCTAGATAGTCCTATACTGATGAATCTTTTTCCTGAGGGTGAGAAATTTGAGTGGTAAGATGGCAGTCTGCTGCTTCTGCTATTGATGCCATCTGACAACGTCTTGGACCACTTGACGGAATTTAAGGTAATATAAACCTCTAATGTAATAAATTGATTTGTTTGTTTATTTATATTGCATATTCTATATGTATATTGTTGTTAATTTTTCCTTATTGTATTCAGTTGAGACATATTCCCCTTTATCCTTATACTGCCAAAGTACCCGTCCATTGTACAGGGTTTATGTTGTACTTATTTGAGGTCAGTAATACAAAACATGGATGAAATAAGTTAACTCTAGGTTTTTAAACGATTTTTAATATGATCATGTTTATAAACAATATTTACAGTTGGTTTACGTTGTGTTTCCCTTGGTGAAAATGTGCAGGTTCCTTCTGTTTGAAATACATGAGCGCAAAAGTGCGTTGTGGTTAGGTTTGCAACAGTATTTACTTCAGAACCACAGTAAATAGAAAAGACAACAGGTATCACAACGAGGCTGCGCAGTAGACTGTGACGTCACTTGGACGAAATCAGCTCATTTATTTATTCTAATATATATATATATCGGTAACTAAATCCACCAATTACATAGAAGTATTTAGCACAAATACATAAAGCAAATTATCTACCATGTATCAACTGGAATTGTAACTACGGGAATTATAATAGTATTTTTGTGTTTATTTTTGCCTTTTCACCTATGTGACGTCATGTGAGATGTGTGTGGTACCTATTGTATTCTTTTCTGGGTACTGTGTTCAGAACTATGTAAGTTGTTTGTTTATTCCAACAGCTAATTAATGAAACTATTATAAACAATTATCAAATTGGTATTGGCAAATGGCTTGCATTCATACTTCTTAGAGCCCCTAGGGTGGTGCCATGTTGGAATTTCAAAATAAATATAGGCCTATGTGTTAACCACAGACCCTAGGAATGTCCATGCAAAATTTCAGCTGATGGAACTGAATGGGCCTAGTAGTTTTTGCGTGATTGAGTAAAACACACACGCACACACACACCATTAGATTTTTTATAATAGTAAGATATAATACATGAAGCAGTTTTTGTCAACACAAAATGGTGGGTGAATGAGTCACCACCACTGTACGTGTTTGGATGAGTGACCACTGTAGTGTACATGTCTGGGTGGGTAAATGGTACAACACCACTGTACATGTCTGGGCAGGCAAGTGGGTCAACACCGCCATAAATGTCTGGGTAGGTGAACACTACCGTACGTGTCTGGGTGGTTGGTTGTGTCAACACTGCTCTCCATGTCTAGGTGGCAAGGTCAACGCTGTGTGTCTGGGTAAGGTAGGTCAAAACACTACGTTTCTGGGTGGGTGATTACTTCTTTATCAATTTTAACGATTGAGCTTTAAACAAATTTGTCCCTATTCGCAATTTTGCAATAAGTTTTTAATGTTTAAATACTTGTACCCTGATGGCACAGAAAGTTCTAAAAGTATGTTTTTTTCTACAAGAATAACAAGGCGAGAGATTTAAATTAGTAAAAAAAGTGACAACTGTTCAAAAGTAAATAATTATTTTTACGTAATTTTATCAGCTGTTAGAATGTAAATAATGATGTTTATAATAAAGATCTTTGTGTGTTTATATCTTTTTAGAATAGAATAGTTTATTGAAATAATTTTAAATTTTTTGTGGACTCGCTAAGTAAGAAAAAATACTTGTCAGCGAAGGTCCAACGTTAACTACAATTTGTACTAAGCAGTCTTACATTCTATGTACTTTTCTTACACAAACTATATAAACTGCATAATACATAATGTTAGGACTTAAATAAAGAAGTAATTTAACATTATAAATAGATGAATAGTTCTTTAGTTTTAGTTAATTTAAATAGTGAGGCAAGGTGGTAGGCAGTTGCAACAACACCAATTTCAATTATAGCCATGAGAGACGGTGAGACTTAGGGTTTCAAGCATGATATCATAAAAATCCAGTCATTAGGCCCAGTTGCATTCTTTAGTATTGTAAATAGGTAAACTGTAAATAGGTTGCAACTAAAGTGCAATGTGTGAGCTACTAAATATAAATTTAAATTTTACGATTTTACTTTATATCACTAATATTTGTTACCAAAAGTCGCATGTCGAGGCAGAAGGCCGAGGTGTCACGAGCGCAGTCGAAGGCTTTAGTTAGGTTGACAAAGCAGCCTACTACCGAGTCTCCAGCCTCTTACGAATCAATGCATTCATTTACAAACCCATCGAATTATGCAAAAACTAATTTAAAGAGTTAAAAATCATGTTCCTTCTCTTATTATGTATGAAGTAATTATTTAAATTCATTATAGAAAATAGTCTGATGCAGGCTCACCAGCATAATTATCACAAATAACGGAAATAAAAATTCAGCTGTTTAAAAATAAAAAAAATTAACAAAAAGCAAGCTATGTTAGACTTGTAATTAATCACTAGCTATTACTAAATAATTCACAAAAATACAAGTGTAAAAGGATCTTAAATCTTATTTAACTGAAAATGTTTATTGTAATCTTCCTAACTTAATCTTAAGTTAAGTCTTATTCAGATTTCAATTAAAATCCAATCCTACTGGGCCATCTTAATTTAATCCTGGAAATATTTCTTTATCACTTGATTGACAGGGCCAAAGACATTGGCTGCAGACTGACTTTGATGGCTCTCACACAACAAGGTCAATGAGACAGATTTCAAAGGTGAAGGTGTTTCTTCTGTTCCTCTGCTTGTTGATGTTGTCTTCCTTTTTATGCCAAATGTTAATAGTCCTTTTTGCTTTATGTATTTATGAACAATTTGTGTATAACATATAATATAAAAACCAATGTTTATAAAATGAAATGAAAAATGTCTTCAATGAATTTCTTTGTATACTAATGGCAAGGTCAGGACTAAATAGTCCTCTCTTGCACCTAACCATATTATATAATGTAATATAAATTATAAAAATAAATTGTAATACAGAACACTTGAATATTCCTAGTATCTTTTCGAAAATTATTTAATCAGATTTAGAACAGCTATGATTAATAGTACTTATCATTTTAGTATACGTAATGTTTACCAATTGTATTTTGTATCCAAGGAGTTTGTTGAAACAGAGTTTTGTACAAGACTTTCATCCCACTATAAAAGTGTCCATCTATTATATGTAACATGATAATAATGGACAGAATAAATTACAAAAGAGATTTTTATCTGGACAGAGGGTTTATGTTACACAATTGTTTAGAATAACAGGTTATAATTGGATACTAAAAAGTGAGGTTCAAACTGGCTGGGTAGTAAACTTCTAGTACTATTGTTCCTTCTAAAAGAAATTTACTTGTATTCCAATTTTATACAGAGACGACCTTTGAAAGACCAATGTACAAATTGTAATTCTTTACAACTTAATAATACTATGAAACGCTGTACTTGAAATAAAAATTCATTATGTTGCAAATAAGCTAAAAACTAGTTTATTACCTAATAATAATAAAAAATAACTCGATGTATATAAATAATAGTATGTTACTTCACAGCAATTTTTTTTTAATTTTTGCTTTACAGTTCTTTGAAAAATAAAATACAAAGTTTAATTAAAAATAATAATGATCATTATAGGTTTCTTAAGCTATATTAATGATTTTGATAAGACCAAATAAATACATTTACTTTACCTGAACTCCATGATAAGTATCTACCACACTTTCATCCCTTCTCGCAGAGGGATATTCAAACTTCATGTTTTCTAATGCCAACACACTTTTTGTTGAAATCTGAAAAAAATAACCAGAATGTTAGTTTTTTTAATGTCGTCTTATCCTTATATAAAGTATGTGAAGCCATTTTTTCTCAATGCAAATCCTCCCTATTTCTTGAGCAATTTAAACGGTTAAGGTGTCAAAAAATGAATAGTTGAGGTTTGTAGTTGTGCACTAAGGTATTGATTCCTCGATATTTTTATCCTGAAGGGCACAACAGGAAGGCCTCAAAGTACGTTTTTCGGCCATAAAACACGAGGAGAGATTTAAATGTTGGAATGTAAACAATGATGTTTCTAATATTGAGAAGGTTGGATCTTTGTCAATGTTAGACCAGGGAAGGTTGTAAGCATGACTTTATTCATATTCGATTACAGGGCTCAACCCCACTGGCCTCAATGAAGATTTAAATAATCTTCAGCTGTCAAACAAAAAAAATTTAATGAACACGCTTGAAATAGACTCAGTAACATCTTTAAGTGTTTAAACTAATAAATAGGTAGCAGCGCAAGTACTATGAGTAAGACCGTAAATAAATTTAATATTATGATTTTAAGTGGTACAATTTACCTACCAATATTTGTAGTGAGAACAAAAATAAAATAAAATAATTAATTTTGGGTATGTTACATTCTGTCAGAAAGTTTGACCGTCATGTTATGGATATCACAGTCATAGTCTATTGCCGGATCTGAATTATTGCTATATCGTAAACCAAATATCGATCTAATGACTCTATTGAAAGAAAAATATTTATATATCAGGTGACCGATATATTGAATTGTGAATGATTTATCTGTTGAAAATTAAATGTTTTAAGTGCATTCTGGACCAAATAAATAATTATTTTAAGGTAGTCAGTAAACCTTCACATCCAATAATGGATGATCCACAAATTATGTACTAACTCAATTATGTCATGACCAAAAATACACTTATGATTTGCTGTCACTATTTAGAATAGCCTACTGAATGTAAAAAATGAAATACAATTATTTACATGAAACAAGTTGTGGTCTGTGGGGTTGAATGAACATCATTCAAACTAAGAATAATTATAACTTTAATTATTATGATAATCATATAAGAATAATGTAATAACATTTTTAGTTTTGTTTACATATTTAAAAATGCCTTTAAGCTTCTTATAAACACTAAAAATTAAACAAATTAATCCACTAAACTAAATTTTAGTGTGTTAACCTCGCGTAAAAATACTAAATAAAGATACTGTAATATTTTAATGCATGTTTTGTATACATAAGAGACAATTCAAATGTTTTTTACTAAACATGATGAATTTGAGGAGAGAATAGCGTCAATATTTAGTGATATGATATATCGGACCAAAATACCTATATGACTGATATTATCGAAAAACATATCAATATATTAAAACATATTTATCTATATTTCAGATATATTGTTGCCATCCCTACTAACAGACAAGTATATCCTCATTTAGTCAATACATTAAACAAAGAACCCCAATATATTTTACAAAGAGAAGTGGGAATAAAAACCATATCAAACACTTTAGAAAAGTGTTAAAATTGAAACATGTCTTTTTTACTGACATAATAAATATCATTAGTACAGTAATTGTTTAAGGGCACTGGAAGTATAGTAGTCTACTGATAAAGAGAGCAAAATACAGACAAGAACATATTGGATTTCAGAAACATTAAAATTTGTTGATAAACTACTACTTCTATGCATTTAGATAAATAGAACATTCTGATGGGTCTTTAGTCTGAGGGGCTGTTGAGAAAAAATAATTATGGATTAGGGCACACATAAAGGATATTTAGAGGATAACAGTGATTTGTTAAAATTTATTGTAATCACTGGAATGACTATAGGTTGAATTTAATTTACAAATTCAAAAGGAATTGTTTTCAACACAAACTGCAGAACAAGATATACTCAGGCTCTCACTCAGTGAGTAGGACAGCTGCAGTTACGGAAGCAAAACAGAAGCAACACAACTTAATGCCATTACATATTCCACATCACTTTTGGATTTCCTAATGCCAAGCTCTTTAAGCCATATTCCTAAAGAATTAGTTTTAGGATGTAAACTAAAAATGTCCAGTAATATTCAGCACTACACAATTATTTTTTATTCCTGATAATCAAGGTAAGATGCCAAAAGTGACAAAGCATCTTTATTAAAACCATAAAATCTCAATTTACTTAAAAGAAGAGAATGTGAAACAATATCGAAAGCTTTAGATAAGTCAAATATAATAAGAGTACAGTATTTTGCAAGTAAAATATGAACATTAATGGTAATCGTAAAACAGTTATTATTGTTCCTCGTGTTTTGAAAAAGTGCTTGAAACTCTTGCAAGCATCTCGGGCCAGAAAAATTATTCTAAATTAAATGTAATTTTGTTGGTCATATGAAAATTTGTTCATAAAATCTTACAACTGTATAAGTGCTTTATCTTAGAACAATGCGCCAATAATATAAAATGGATGTTTATTTACTTCAAGTTCATCTTTAACCCTACTTCTAACAGTATATTTACTAAATTTGGCAGGCATTTTTTGGCTGTTTTGCAAGGAACTTTTAAAAATCATAAAAAATACTTAAGTAAAGATAAATCTTTTATTTATTTACTCCTAAGACGCCAATCGTCAAGATATGGGTGAATATGGATTTCAAATGATTGTGATAAGTGTAGATCAGCGAATGTAGTTATTGTTACAAACTAAGGCTGACTATTCCTTAGAAAGTGTTATTAATTAATAGCCCAATGACAAATGAACAGCCGGTGGTTATCAGCTGATTCTTCTCAAAATGTGTTATGACTCTGATTAGGATCGAACTGAGAACCTTTAGCTTCTGAAGCTGGTATTGAACCAACTATGCTACCGACCAATTAAAAATGGTGTGGTGCAAGAGAGCTGGCTGTCAGCTGAATGAAAATTTAAAATTCTAGTCTAGGCACAGGAACGCTCCACTGAGTACGAAACCTTTATATAATAGAGAATAACATCTAATGTTTCCAATGGCACCTAAATCAAGCGGCTATCGTCCGTACCTATTTTTATTTTTAAAAATAAATGACCAATCAAAGGAGTTTCTAAAGCAATGACTGCCTAATCATTGACTGCCAGAAGTAGGGTTTTATCACAGGTAACTAACTCTACCCAGATAGCTCACAGTCTACGGGAAAAACGTATGCACTGTTTAAAGATTATGTAGGCAACACGCCAACCGTGAATTTAGGATGTGACGTTGCCACAATGAACAAGTATTAAACCACTATTATTATTGTCAGCTGATGTTTATTACTGAAATATCCATTTTTGAAATGGGTAGTTGATTGAGTTCAATCTGGCAATGCTGCCCAGTTTACAGCTGCTCGACACGCTTTAAAGCGGACAGTTGACACACTACAAAAATATTGTTATCACTCTTTTAGCATGGGATTTAGCTATCTAGGTAGATTTAGTTATCTGTGGTTTTATGTGTAATTTCCCAACACACCTCACTGTGTCCAATATGCGTCAAACAACCTTAAATTTTCTATTTTTTATTATTTAGGCCTACAATAAAGTAGGCTTAAGTACTGGCTTAACTTTAAATGAAGTAAATTTTGGGGAGTTGTATGAACTGAATATCTGGACAAATAAATGAGCTAAGGGCCTACAGGGCTTGTCATCGATTTCTGCTAAGTGAAAAATAAGTTATGGCCTGTTTCAATAGAACAATGGCCACTAAAATTATTGAATTTGAGAAAAAACTATGAATAGCAGTTTTCAACTCTCTAATGTATTAACATCAATGGTAACAAAATAAAGAAAGTTTGTCAGCAATCAAACAATTAAAATTATAGGCCTAATTGAGAAATTTGAGATGGATTGACCTTAACACTACTATTGACACTAGACCTTCTAAAACTAGATTTTTTCCTTAACAAAATCCTAGGGCAGGACAAGGATTTACTCCTACAGACGAATATATAACTTTAAATAATGCACTTTACTGTAATGTAAATGACAACGATCCTAACCTCTTTCACTGTCCTACACCTAAGCAATTCAGAGTTGCAAGTGGACTTTGGAATAAAGTTTTCGGTAAATAACTCGTCTCTCTTGTAGTTTATACTCAATATACTGAAATGTGGTTGACCAATAAAATATAAATTTCTCTGATTAGATAATTTGCAAATGCTCTCAATATTGCGTATGATTCTATAATAGTTGCTTAGTGGCGAAGTTATAAGAGACATATACGCTTCTAAAAGGACAATATTTCCTGAAACTTCTACAACTCACTGGGAGGGAATTAAATTACATTCAAATAAAATTCACAAATTAATATGAGGTGTCCATAAATCTTCTCACTTACTTGCAAAAATAATCTTGTTGGGCGATTCTTTTTTTTCTTGTTTTGTATGGTTATATTATGAATTAATGATTGAATCAAATCAAATGATTAAAACCAGTGCTAACCAACCGCACCACACAAGTACAACTATACTCATGATGAATATTGAATATAATAAATAAGGAACTGCCTTCCTGTCCTAGTTTCTTATTCTGCTATTCCATCCCATCCTATCCAACATTTATACAGTTAGTTCCAATATCCTATTACCACCGTCTAATTGTCTAACCTATACAGTATTAGACTGTGCTTGTGCTCTTACTGTACAGTGTACAGCAGCTAGTTAGTTCAGACACTAATCCTGGGGATACACGTGAGGTTTTCTTATTTAGTCTGCGTTGGTTCGTTAGTTGGGTTGAGTTTCAGTTGTAAAGTCTTATATGTCAAATCACCGTCAGTATGAGAAAACGTAAAATTAAAACAATGAGTCCTGCTGGAGGCCTGTCATCCAAGGGGACTCAGGGCGCTGTTTTGGGCCCATTACTTTTCCCCTGTATAATAACGATGTAACTACTGTTATTCAACACTCGCGTTGCCACTTTTACACCGATGATCTACAGATTTATCAACATTTCCCCATTTCCAACTTTCACAATACAGTAGGTAAGTATTACTAACATTGACATTATTTCTTGGTTTCACAGACATGGTTTAAAACGAAAGCAAAACACAAAAATATCTTGATTGGATCTTCCAGACCTATTCCTAAAATTGACAACTACTGCCCCTCAGTTGAAGATAATGAACCATTATCTTGATTATAATGATACAGTGAAGAATATAGGATTGGTTATTAATAAAACTTTGAGGTGCAAAGATCAAATCACTGATACTTGTAACAAAGTGTTTTCTGGGATTCACAGTCTTAAACGCTTTTCTTCTTATTTACCTCATGACACGAAAGTTATTTTGATTAGCACTCTAATTCTCCCATACTTTAACTACTGTGAAATTGTGATGGATGACATGACAATTGAACCCTCTGATAAATTACAGCGTGCACAGAATTACCGTGTTCGTTTCATCTTCAATTTAAGGTATGATGTTTATGTCACACCATTCTTCAATAATTTATCTCTCTTGATAAATTATTGAAGAAGTAAGGGATGAGTTCTTCAACTTGAAGAACTCATCCCTTACTTTCCTGCACGCTGTACTACTAACTGATTCACCTAGTTAAATTTGTGATCGTTTTAAATTTATTTTGCAGATCAATTCTTATTCCACTCGATACGGATTTTTTCAGCTGTCTATTCTCCCAACATAAGTCAATGTGTCTCAATAAACCACTCACAGTATCAGTTTGCCATATATGGAATTCCCTTCCTGACAGTTTGAGAAAGACATAGCATGGTGCTGGTTTGAAGGACCTGCTTTTGCAGGCTTGCAGGTGTGTTGGGGTGGGGTGGGGGTTCACCGTTTTTATGGCGGTCTAATTAAGCGAATGAGTCTGCATGAGTGTAATTTGATTATACCGAGTTAATTAGATTTTTATAAAGGTAAGGAATTTTATTTTCATGTTAATAATTATTATTTATTTTTATATTTTCTTTGGTTTGTTGTTTCACTTTGTAAATTGAGTTTTGTTTAAGTTTTACTTTATTTGAGAATTATATTTTACGTTGTTTGTATAGATTTATATAAGGTTGAGTGAAAGAGAGGACTTAGTAGTCCTAACTCCCCGCTTTTAATTAATTCATTAATTCAGCTTGGTCACTGTTATGCACGGCTAATTTACCTTGGGTTTCTCAGCTCCAGTAGGAGCTCTAGTAGGAGAGGCGAATCATTACTTGCATTGCCACTCTACCTTAATGTTGTCTGTAGGCACTACCTTCGGGGTTAGTTTGACCGCTTGGCCTTCTTTGCGGCCCAGAGGGGGCAGCCTCCTACACTCCCATCCTATCTGCAGCTACTACTACTTCCTCCAAGCCAATGACTCCAGGATGCAGGTAACCTCTACTCATTTCTTTCCGCTCTCCAAACTTTTACCCGAGCCAGTCAATAGTGTTTTATATGTTGCCTCTTGTGGACATTGAACTTGATTTCGTTTTGGGGACTTCTGGGGCCTAGCGTTTTATGCAAGGGTAGGTTTCAGAGTCAAGCCATTGAAAGCTAAATTCAACATGCTATGGAACGTGTTGGCTCTTAGCTCTTTGTCACTCTGATGCATAGTCTCAGTTTAGATGGAGTAAAGTCGTCGTGTTGGAGAAAATGTCCTGATAATAACCAACCATTAAAGGGTGATCAAGACATCAACCAGAGCTTTGCTCTATATTATCGAGACAAAGCAGCAGATATAAATAATCATCACTCGAAGTCCGTAAAAGTATCTAAAGGTAGAACGCCACGTGAACTAGTATACCTCCAAAAGATAAGGTCTGAACTTGACAGCTCTTAGAGAACTGAATGTAAGAATTAAGTTCAGAAACAATGTTCCAACTATTTTTAAGGTTCCAAACAATGTTAGAATACCAATGGTGAACCACATTTATTTCATTGCTAATTCTAGAATGTAAACTGCTTGAAAAGTGAACTAGACATGTTAATATGTCATGTAATAAAATCGATTGCTACATGATCCTATGATGTAATTTCAATTCCTGAAATACATCCTCTATGGAATTGAGTGATTATGAACTAAGTTTCATAGTTTTACCTTCTTTAGATGCGTCAGGACCCATCTTCAAAGTCATAAGGGCTCTAATTGATGTTGTTCCCAGTATATTAGTGAATTCCCGTGTCATCGCAAGCATTAAATTAAACTTGTATTATAAAAATGTCAATTGCCATTGTCAGTCATTTAGCAACTCAGGTCTGCGCACAGGCTTCCACCCATGCTAGCGATTTCCCTATGGCATAGACATATATTTGTTATTTTATAAAATGTCACGTTTAATATTTTTGTTCTTTGTTGCAACAACTTAATTATTTTATTGTATTTGTGTTATTATATAAAATGTTATATTGTAAAATAGTTATGGGGAATAAATATAGTATTTCATTTCAATTTCTAAAAGTGACATTTTTTAAATGTATAAACCGTTTTAAAATGTTTCATGACCACATTACTCCCTAGCAAGAGGACAATCTTTCCCCGAAGAATGAGAATAATAAAAGAAATCCAAACTCTAGCCAGTTAAATCAAAACGCAAGAGTACTTAACAACAGTACATGTCTGTTCGGAATGAGCTCTAAATGAAAGAACGAAGAGATAGGAGGATAGGTATGAGTTTATATGAGGGGATAAATCAGTAATTCAGACCTATTGTTATTCTTTGGTCTATATATATGGTCCTCTTCCCTAGAGTCAGAAGACACAACGCCACTATAAAAAAAATTTGCTCAACCCTATTTTTCAGTAGCCCTGGGTTCTCCCCCCCCCCCCCCCCCCGCTTGCTAACCTTGCTCAGACCCCCTGGAGCCTTCTCAACAAGATACTTCCGTAATCCATTTTTAAAGTTAGTACTTTTTTTCATTCTTAATCAGGGCCGGATCTAGACAATTTTTGAGGGGGAGCAAACTAAAATTTGCCGCCCCTCCCCCCCCCCTCACCCACAACAAAAAATCCCTCACAAATTAAACAAAAATGGAATAGGTAAACAAATAAATTAAGAAAAGTTGACATAGTTTTTATAAAGTATTATAATTTATACAAATATTCACACTATAAATAACAATGGTATGTAGGTAGTAGTAGTATAGACTTTAGATGCGTCACAACTTAATCTCTAATGATTACTTTATGACTCTTTTTGGACGCAAATTCTTTGATCACTTTATCAAAGCTAATGTTTGAGGCTCGCTTGTGTTCGATGGTAATAATGCTAAGATCAGTGAGTCTTTGTTGAGACATAGAACTTCTTAGGTGATTTTTGACCAACTTGAGCTTGCTGAAACTCCTTTCTCCGGTAGCAACTGATACTGGTAGTGTGAGGAATATTTTAAGTCCTGTTGTAATATTCGGGTACATTTCTTCTAGCTTGTTCTTTAAAATGAGTTCTAGTGTAGTGGAAGCACTAGACGTTTTCAAGTTATTATCTACTCCTAATGCAAAGCCTTTAAAACTTTCGATTTCAAATATCAACTCATTTTTGTTCAAGTCTTCCTTATACGTATCTGCCAACTCACCAGCTTTGAGTTTTAAGTCATCTAAGGTCATTTCATTAATTTGGCCGCCATTCAAAAACCCGAACTTGTCATTGATATTCTCTAATGATTTAAATCTGGTGCTCATTTCCATGATCAACCTATCAGAAATTTGCAGCATGGATGCAATGAACAGCTCTTCAGGGGTGCGGGTTACAGCTTCATCTTCACAAAGTTCGTCATACATTGTTTTCCTTTTCCTCTTCCTTTTTTCTGTGAATTCTAGAGATATATCATTCATTTGTGCAATCAACTTTGCTTCAGAAAGTGCTTCAGACGGTGAATACTCTCGTGAAGTTTTCAGAAACTGACAAAGTCCTAGAATGTTTCTGGAAGCCTGGTCAACTGTTAAGTCTTCTCTTTGTAGAAACTTATTAACACCATCAATCTTTTTCAGTTGTGAATACCAAAAACAACACAAAACAATAAATTCAAAAGTTTTCAACTTGTTAAGCAAAGATTTAGATTCTGATTTTGAGTCAGATGATGAGAAAGGGTGATCTAGGATTTCTTCTAGTACCTCTATGACTTTGCCAAAGTGTTTGTACACAGCTTCAACAGCCTCGATTCTCGCAGACCATCTTGTTTTGCTTTGTGATTTTAGAGTTGTCGGTACATGCTTCATTAGAATTTCCCATCGCGAAGTGGAAGCAACAAAAAAATTGTACAAACTTCCCAAAGTTCCAAAAAAGCTTTGTGCTTCAACTGAAGCGTCTGCTGCATGCACTCCTACCAGATTCAACGAATGGGCTACACAGGGCACGAAATTGGCTAGTTCATTTTTCTCTAGAATTCTAGCCTGCACCCCTTTGTACTTCCCAGCCATGTTGGCTCCATTATCATAGGACTGTCCTCTACAATTTTTTATATCAAGCCCATCTTTTTCAACTTTTTCAAGAATTTCTTGTGTAAGTCCTTCGCCTGTTTTGTTGCTTACTGTAAAAAAAATCCAAAAAACTTTCTTCAACCTCTGAGCTGTTTGGTTTGACATATAGAAGTATTTCAGTCATTTGTTCATTGTGACTGATATCAGGAGTGCATTCAAATATCAATGAATAATACTTTGCATTGTTAATGTCCTTGACGATATCTGTTCTGATTTCGGTTGCTATAATATTTAGAAATTCATCCTGTATTTGATGTGAAAAGTAGGAAACCTGACCTTTCTTATGTCGCTCAATATGTTGACAAAGATGCACATTGTTCGTCGAAATAAGGTCAATGGTGTTTAAAAAAGATCCACTATCTGGAGCACCAAAATCTTTAGTTTCATGTGTTCCTCTACAGTAAAAGATTTGCCTTGTTTAGCTAGGAACAAGATAGCATCAACTATGCTGTGCAAGACAGATTTCCAATGAGATATTTCTTTGTTTATTTGGTCTTGCAATTTTTTGTCAATACCCCCTTTCCCTGGTAAAAGAGTAGCCTCTAGAGCCCTCCATTGGCCAAAGCAGTTTTGATGGTATGGTGCAGTGTCATGATCAGGTATTTTGTCACTTAGTTTCTTCCATGAAACAAATCCTTCATTTTTGCAAAGGGAAGATAACTTAGCTTCTGTTAATGGTATTGTATTAGAAAACAACCTACATGGAATACAGTATAAAGCATTACGAGTCTCACTGTAACCTAACCACGACCTTTTAACTTTAGTTCCATTTCCTAACTTTCTTGTAAACCAGCCTTTTGTCAGGGTTCGGCCTTCTCGTAAGCTTTTAGAAAGGTCAGGTTCGTATTCATTTTCCGCTCTCATTTTTACAATATAGCACCTTTGAGAGTCAGAAATTGTTTCTGGCCAGGTGCCAGGGTCGTTGAAATTAAAATCAAACTCACATGTAGTTTTAAAAGCCGACGGGGACGAGTCTTGATTATGACCAGAGTTAGAGTTAGATGTCTCAGGATCAGGAAGTGAAGGTGACGGTGACATTCCATCTTCATGATTTAACTTTTCTTCATCAACTGAACTGGACTCAGAAGCGGCGACAGTAGCATTTGTAGTACTGGGCCCAAACGAGGGTTCATTATCATCTGTAAAAAACGCAAACAAATATAATTCACGTCATTTGTGCTAAAAAATATCAGAGTTTAGAGTTAAGCTGAAAATGAGCGGCTAGAGGGAGTATAGTAAAAGGTTAAAACAAAATAAATAGATTTTCTTTGAAACTATCTGTTTCAATGATATTTGTATTCAAAGATTTCTAATGGCTGCCATTTTGTTTTCAAAGAAAGAAAAACAATGATATTTTTTCCTGATTTTACTTTTATTTAACCTGTATACCCAATTTCAATTTCATACGTTGAAGGATTTCAAAACAAAAATAAAAAGTTTTCTGTGAAAAATAGAAAATGGCGACTAGTGGCTAAACTAAGTCAAAATTGTCCATATAAACCGAAAGTGTATAGCCAACCCTGCATTTTGTAACTAACCATTTATTGTAAATCAGCTGGTACTTGCTTATTTGTTCAAACTCATATTATAAAACTAAACCAAATTATTTTAAAACTAAATCACCAAGTTTTACCATAAAATAAAATTATATACGATTTTAGATCCAAGTACATGTGAGCCAAATTTTATAAAATCAAATAGGTCAATGATTTCAGCCATTGTTTTGTTCTCAGAGAGACTAACAAAAGTGTTTTATATTTTTTTCTAAGAAAAATAATCAAACTAAATATAAGTTTTAAAATTTTAAAGAAAAAATTTAATTATTGCAGTTTTAGTTTTTGAAATTTATTTAACTTAAAATAGTTTATACGTGTTAATAATATAAAAAATGAAACATTTATATCAAACAAAAATTTATAATATTTAAGTTTCCTTTTTTTTTCACCATTATATTGTATAAACTACTGGTTATGTTATGTTACAAAGTTACCAGAGTAAGAGTATTATTTATATAAAAGACTAAAAACTGTACCCTTTAATGTAAACAACAGAACCATTGAACATTACAATGAGTTTTGAGTTTGTTATACTTACCATTTTTTGCAGTTGCAGTGTTTTTATAAAACAGGTAAATTTTCCGTGTCTTTGATAATACATCGTCTTGCCTCTTCTTCTTTTCTTTAGCTGATTTTTTGTACTGTGCTCCACTAAGCCTTTTTCGACCATCCATGTTATATTAAACAACAAGGCAACAGTAAAAAGAAGTAAACATTACATTATTACCAGTGCGATAACAGATGATAATTAAGCATGTAGAAGGAAAAAACTAGACGACAGCTGAAATCACGGAACACAGTAGTTGCACTACGCAACGCAACAAAAGACGCAGTACGCAGTAGTTTTGATATAAACAGTACAAGTCACAACGTGAACTTTTCAAGCGTGAACCTGTGCGCTGATAGCGAGTGGTGTGGAAGGGGGAGCGGTGCGTTCCTATGTAGAGTGGGAGGGGGGGGGCGGCACGGCAGTGAGGCAGGGCGGCATGGCGCCTTGACTGGGATGGCGATCTGCTGAAATTGTAAACAAACTTTGCTGTGCTGCTAACTATGCTATTAGGGCTCTCAGTGTTTTCTACTCCGTTGCAATTATTATATTGATTGATATTGTAAAATTATTGTTTGTTTATTACGTTATGCAGTTTTGAAATTACTTAATTGACGTTCCTTTATGACGTTTGGCTCATTAAAAACTTTTACAAACTGTATTAAACAAATTTTCTGTAACCAGAATTTGCCGCCCCTCAACCCTGCCGCCCGGGGCAACCGCCCCCTCTGCCCCCCCCTTGTTCCGGCCCTGTTCTTAATAGAATCAGGAAGTGCTCTTAAAAACATGATACCGATACACAATGGTTTCTTATTATAAAAATGAGTGGTGCTGATACATTTTTGATTTCTAGTATTATATGAATGTGTCATATTACTTTGATTTGTAAGTTAACATTTTTTGGCATACATTATTGTTTCGTTTACATATTGGCTTAAAACAGTTAATATTCCTAGAACAGAGAATGCATTTTTTACACTATCATTCCATTTCAATCCTAAAATAATTCTCACTGCTTGTTTTTCTATTTTTAATATTCTTTTAAAATTATTCTGTGTTGTTGATCCATATAATACTATGCAAAAGTGAATATGTGAATGAATTAAAGAAAAATAAATAGACCTTAGAGTTTTCAAATCAAAGATTTTAGCCATTCTTTTTAGTACAAATAAACCTGAAGATACTTTACCAATAATGTATTTGACATGGTCTGACCAATCTAAATTTTTTTCTACTATAAAACAGAGAAACTTGGTATTTTTTACACAATCCAATTGATGATTTTCTAAAGTAACTGTAGAGCTGACTGTATTTTATTTTGTTTGGTGGATAATTTAGTTTTTTTTTAAGATTAACCAAAAGGTTATTGTTTACAAAATATTGAGAGAGGGCTGACAAATTAACAAAAGATGATATCTCCAGCTCCTTTTGTTAAATGTTAAAATGTTAGTAGCATCTGCATATAAGAAGACACTGGTATTATTTCCAGATATTACTCCAGGCAATCCTTTTAAGTAACACAAAAAGAGTAACGGTTCCAGTATGGATCCCTGAGAGATACCATACTTCAACTTTCTTGAAGATGACAAAACTTTCATAACTTTAAAATTATTTTGACATGTAATATCAACAAACTGCATTCGATTACTTAAATAACATTTTAAAAAACTTGAAGATTTTTGTGTATTCCTAGAAGTTTTAACATATCTAACAACATTGGGTGTGACACTATCAAATGGCCTGGTTAAATCCAAAAATATTCCACCAACTTTTTTTATCTATATTATCTATTATTTGTTCAGTGAATTCTGATTTTGCTGTAATAACTAATTTACCTGGGCAGAAGCCATGCTGTTCTTTATCTATTAATCTATTAGTTTCTAGGTAATTGGTTAGCTGTTTGTGAACAATTATTTTATAGATTTTAGGAAAAATTGGTAAAAGAGGTACATGTGTGTGTGCGCGTGCGTGTGTGTGTGTGTGTGTGTGTGTGTGTGTGTGTGTGTGTCTTTGTATGTTTGTGTGTGTGTGTGTGTGTGCGTGTGCATGTGCGCGAGCGCGTGTGTGAGTGCGTGTGCGTGTGTGTGTGTGTCAATTGCTAACAAAACCTCGTTCTGTCATTTCTTGGAAAAAAAATACTGATTAAACTTAAATTAGGTTTATTTGGATTTGAAAAATGAGTGGTTTGAATTTTAGACAAAACCTCGTTTTCAATTACCTTTGAAAAATAATCAATGAAAATTTCTCATATATCCCCAGGGTTAGTGACAAGTTTGCTCTCTTTCAAAAGAAATATTAATAAAAAATTCAGAATTATTTTTAGCTCTTTCATCATTGACTAGTTTCCAAGTGGTTTTTGTAACATTTAAGGAATTTTCAATTTTTTTGTTACAGTGTTTTTTTACTATTTGAATTTTTTCTTTCAATTTTTTTTTTCTTTAAATTAATCTTAATATTATCATTTTTTAATTTACGAAACAATTTGCTTAGTTCAACAATTTCTTTTTGATCACATTTTAGGTCATATTACATCCAATCACATTTATTTTTTACTTTCTTTTCTTCGTTTTTGGAAAACAATTGTTAAAGTAATATCATTGATTTGATGTGTATATAATATGTAAATATTGCATGGAAAACATCATATTTTTTATCAACAGATGAATAGTAAACATCAGTCCAAGACTCACTAGCTGTTTGTTTCAATTCAATTCAATTCAATTCAATTCAATTCAATTCAAGATCTTTATTGTGGACTACAACAATTGTTGCATACAATGCGTCAACATGGTTCATTGTGTTTAAAATATGACTAAAAATAAAATAAAATAAGCATTGATACATACACAAAGGTTACATTCATACATCCAGCTATACAGCCAGCTCAGGCCGACATAGGTTTTTAACTACTCCCAGTGGCCAGTTGCAGTGAACTCTCCCACTGAGTAGAAAGCCTTAGAGACTAAGTAGCGCTTCAGTTTAAATTTTAATTTGACCAGGTCTTCAACATTTTTGAACGTGTCCGGGAGACTGTTGACAAAAGTAACACCAGCTTGTGAGGGCAAGTGCTCAAATACTGACGTTCGGTGTTGGCCAGTTCGGTAATTGTTCCTGCCTCTAGTATTGTAAGTGTGTATGTCTTGTCCCCTAGTAGGAGTACATTTTGAAAGGCAGTAAGCTGTTGTCTCGAGTATATAGAGGCAGGGTAATGTCAACAATCCCAAATCGATAAATGCAGGTTTACAAGACTCTCTCTGATTTAGATTAGCAATTGCTCGCACTGCTCTCTTCTGGAGCCGAAATAGCCTGGAAAAATCAACATTTGCACAGCCTCCCCAAATGGCTATCCCGTAAGAGAGGTGGGAGTAAATGAGCCCATAGTAGGCCATGAGGAGAACTTGAGTTGGGCATATCTTTGAGAGTCTCCTCAAAATGAAGATGCCAAGGATATTTTAGCACAAGTGTTATCAATGTGATTTCTCCAGGTGAGGCCTGTGTCGAGGTATATCCCAAGGAACTTAACTGAGTCAACTTCGTCCAAGGGGATATCGTCTACCATGACTGCAGGTCCACATTCAGCATTGTTTGATCTTAAACGGAAATTAATGTAATTTGATTTGGATGCATTAATTTTTAGGTTGTTTTGGTTGAAATGCTGAATACAATTATTCAGTTCAATATAGGTTTGCATCTCCAGTGCTTCTTTAGTGGATGATCTAAATAGGAGAGTCGTGTCATCTGCATACTGCACGAGTTTCCCCTGCAGTAGAGATGAGCCTGTGTCATTTACGTACAACAAGAATAACAAGGGGCTTAGAATGGATCCTTGAGGGACGCCATAAGCCAGTTTTTGAGAGGATGAGATTTGATTTGAGACCTTGACAGCCTGGTGTCTATCTGATAAGAATGATCTTATCCACAGCAGGGGAGTTCCTCGAATTCCACATCTTTCTAACTTTTCCAGCAGAATTGCATGGTCCTCACAGTCGACCATGCAATTGACATGCCTTTGACAGATATAGGAAGACACTGAGAATCTGGTCTCTACTCTCAATGCCCTCCACGACCATGTCAATCAGACTGGTGACCGCATCTGAAGTAGATTTCCTTGCTCTGAAACCATATTGATCAGCAGGCAGTAGGCTGTGTTTTTTAATGAATTTAGAGAGTTGATTTAGAAAAAGTTTTTCAAAAACTTTGCTAAACGTAGGGAGAATTGAAACTGGGCGGTAATTGTTGATAATTTGCAAATCGTCTTTCTTATGGATAGGTATTACTGTAGCAGATTTTAAAACAGATGGGAAAACTCCGGTTGCAAGGGATTTATTTATCACCAAGGTGAGTTGGGTGAGAATGTTATTGAAAAACAAGTGAACATCACACAATACTAATTTACTACAATATAAATACAAAATATACAAATATTTTTACTATGGGTGTCGGTAAGCTATGTTTTTTTAGACATTCACAAACGATCGCAGTAAATTTAATTGTGATTCCTCTGATGCGTGGACAATAAACCTACCTGTAGTTTACTGAAATCATTATTTATAATATTTGTACATTTTGTAATTGTACTGTTCGTTTGTTCTCTTGATGTTTATTTGTAACGCTCAGAAAGAGCCATTTATTAATAGTCCAATAGCCAGGGTGACCCATACACGCACTGTGTTATTGACCCACCCGCCCAACCATACACGCACTGTGGTATTGACCCACCCGCCCACCCATACACGCACTGTGGTATCAGAAATAAGTCTACTTTGCTTTTTGTAAATTATATGTAGAATTCAGTGGAATTATTTGTCGGTTTGAATGCTGTAAGATTTAATATTTCTAAAAGTTGGGCATCATGGTCAGAAATCTCTGTTACCAGCCCTATTATTTTTAAGAATGTCCTGTCAAAATTTGTAATTATTTGTCAATAGCACTTTTGCATGATTCTGTTACTCTTGTAGGAAAATCTACTAAATAATACAAGTTGTGACTTTCTAGAATACTCATGAAAGTGATGTGAATTTTTGTTTGTTTCAATACACCAATATTAAAATCACCACACAGAAACAAATTTTTATTTATTTAGTTAATATTTCAAACACATGGTTAAGTTTGTCTTCGAATTTCAATTGGGGAGATCGATAAATACAAGCCAGAATAAAACTTTAATACGGCAATTAGATTTAATTTTTGTGATGAAGAGTTCACAGGAGTTGACCAACCCCTCCGCTGTGGGGAAGCACATTCACTGCTGCCATTTAATACTTCATTAGATACTCTCTGACTGCCTATAATGGGTGTAATATCTTGTGAATTAGGACTATGCATCAGAGAGGCTGTCTGTTGCTGGGTTTGAGTTGCTAAGGAGGTCTTTAATTTTCAGATAAAATTATCATATTAGAGGCAATTTCCCAGAGGTTTGTATGAATTCTCATTGTATGAAATAATCTTGACTGAAACTCCTGTCTTTAATTGAAACCTTACAATATTCTTAGCAAAGTTCTCCACTGAGACCTGATCGCAGACAAGGCCCCAGTTGGTGAACAAGTGTCTTTTGTTAAAGTCTTCAATTAACTGATTGAAAGATATGTCATAGTCCGTGTTACTTGGTTTCTGGTAGAACTTATCCTTAGTAACAAGACCATATACTGTACAATTATTTTTATTATTTTGGCATGTTAAATGTGAGTTAATAAAATCTGATTTAGATGGTTTCCAAACTGATCCTTGAAAATCACTGCAACACCTGTGCTCATACTACAATCTGCTGAGATGCAGGGCAAATGTGACTTCTCTATCACAAAGAGCCTTGTCTATGAGCCTATTCATATGCGTTTCCAGAACACTTATTTTTCTAATTGGTATTCTCAAGTTTCTCTGATGTGATTGAGATCTAGTTAACACTCCATCTCCACTTTGTAGATTGAAATTAAGTGTTTTGACAATTTTAGCTGCTACAAGTTTTCTCCCGACCGTATTTAGATGTATTCCAGATTGATCGTAGCAACGTGATGAAAAGCCAGTTAGGTCTATAAAATAAATATTGTTAAGTGACTGTTAAATTTCATCATATATTATGAGGTCTGCTCTCATTTACTTGATTACAAAATGGCACGTATGCTGCCAAGAAGTATTTTTGCAAGGCTTCATAACAGAAATAACTTGATTTATATTAAAAAAAAAAAAAAAAAAAAAAACGAAGGCTTGACCATTGTATACATCATTGGCCCCAGCTAAAAGTACAACATAATGATTTGTACAACAATAGACTAAGTTGGATGGCGCATGTTCAATACATTAACAATAAATTACGTAAATGCATATATATGTTTTCTGTTTTGTCTCGACTGTTACACCTGAATCAATTAACTGAATTAATTAATAATTAAAAGTAATTTATTATGCTTATGTTCGACCAATCTTGCAATATGGTATCTTAGTTTGGGGAGGTACTCCAAAGTCAATTATACATCCATTAGAAATAACACAAAAAAGTATTATGAAATCAGCTCTGGTTAAATCAGTTTACTTTCCCACTAATATACTGTTTGAATTATTAACCGTCTTAGATGTCCGCCAGTTGTTCATAAAAGTTTTACTTCTATATAGCTTTAAAAGACAGTTTTATGTGCCAGAAAAATCTAATCATACATACTCAACTAGACATCGTACCAATGTTGGCACAACTACTCAACGTGTGACAAAAACGTTCAATAAAACGAATCCAAATTTTCTCATTCATATTTTGTATCAAAATATGCCAGAAAATTTAAGAATTTTAAATATTAGCAAGTTCATGTATAAGACAAAAGTAGTGGATTGGCTTGTCAGTACAGGAGAGGACCGCCTGCTCAATGATAACTCCTGTCTAAGCCACATAACGGCGCTGTCTAATTAATGAACTTTTTCAAGTAGTGTATGTTAATATTTCTTGTAAAAAGAATTTTTCTCTGCACTTGTTGTTGCAGTTTCTATTATTAATTATATATATTAATTATATTTTATTTATTTACTTCTATTTTGAACTATTCTCCTTTTTTGTTCTTTATTTCCCCCTTATTACGTCTATTACAATATATTTACTAGGGGATGATTAGTAATATGTGTGAGTGGGTATATGCATGAGAGTGGCACAGCAAAAGGAGTTGTGCCAGACCTGAGTACAGTATTAAGTGGTAAAGACTCAGAGATACCTACAGTCATGCTGGATGAAACTGAGATCGAAGAGGTCTACTCAGCCAAATTCCTAGGAATATACCTAGATCAAGGATTGACTTGGGATTGCCAAGTAGACCACGTTTGCTCAAAACTGTCCTCAGGAATTTATGTTTTGAGAAAACTGTCAGAGTATTGCCCAACTCAGGTACTGATGACGGCGTACTACGGAGTAATTTACCCACATCTCTCCTACGGACTGGCGGTATGGGGAGGTTGCTCCAACGTGAACCTCTCAAGAATTTTTGTTCTTCAAAAAAGAGCGGTTCGAATAATCGCAAAACTTAGGCAGAGAGAGTCTTGCAGAGCAACATTCAAAACCCTAAACTTGTTGACATTACCCTGCCTCTACATTCTTGAAACATGTCTCTTTTTTAAATCAAAATGCGAGTCCATAAGAGGTTGCGACATACACTCTCATGAGACTAGAGGCAGGGGTAACTACCGAACTGGGAAACACAGGACGGTAGCTTGCGAACGATTGCCCACACAGGCAGGTGTTCAATTTGTCAACAAGCTGCCAAATTCAATCAAATGTGCTCCTACGCTGAAGGCGTTCAAATCTCGTCTGAAGCAAGTGTTGATTTCAGAGGCATTCTACAGTTCGGACGAGTTTTTGGCACATAACTGGGAGATCTAGTAAAATTGCAAGAGTAGACTGGCTGAGTGGGAAACATTTTTTTTCTTTTTTTGAAAGAATGGGTGTGTGAATGCATGCTTATTGTATGTTTGAATGTGGATCTGGATGTAAGCGTGGATGAATAATTTTAGCTTAGTTTAAATATTTTATAGTAATGACGATTGCGATGCATTATACAAATGTAAAAATATGCAATAAAACATTTATTATTATTATTATTATTACATTGACAGTGATTGGTATATTTTATTTTTGGAAATATTACGTTAGTGAAGGAAGAAGAGAAGTAAACAAAGTGTCAAACTAAGGAATGCGGCTCTTGAGTTATCAGACTAGTTTTGCCATCTTGTCGATGCGCCAGCGTTATCACTGCCTCCATTTACAAAGTAATTATCGGTATATGTTAGCGTTATATTATATTACTGTGTTATTACTAACTTCAGTGATATATGTTTAGTGCAGTGTTTTATAAAATTATAAACTGTGAAATAACTGTTGTGTTATGTAACATAAAAGCTTGTAATCTGCAAGCTTGGTTACGCGCTATGCATTCATAATCATATAAAAATTACTATAAATACATAATTAACTTATTTATATTTTAGTAACGTTGAAGTTCCGAACAATTTATTGAATAAATCTTCAGACATTTGGGACTTCAGAAGAATCAAAATAGCTAAAAACTACTTTTGCCGATTTTACACCAAATTAAAATTCGTTTTAATTTTTTACTTTATTTTATCGCAAAATTAAATGCAAATCACTGTGCAAACTCCTATTAATATGTGCATTAGAAATATTACATAAATTATTATACAATAAAGAAACAATATAGTATCTGAGCAAAAATAAATTAACATTTTTATTTCAAGATAGAAAAATGTTATTGATCTATGAACTCCTAGGCTCAGACTCAATAAACACGTCAGTAACCATTCACAATTTTATTTATGTTTTAGGGCATGTTTTTGTGTAAACTTTAGTATGTGTTAGAACCCTGTCACATATAAATTAGATTTTTTGTGAATTTGTATTATTGTAGGTTATCATAGCAACAGATTTCTAGAATTTAGTAATGTTTGAAATTATATAATACTAGAATATGTATTTGCCCATATATTATAGTATAACTATGCATTTTCTGAAACTAGGATAGTTTTTAAACAAAATGGCTATCTTGGAAATGTAAATATGTATATATTTTACAGTTTCCTAGGTACACCACCATCCCTTTTACTTTTTTGACAAACCTTATTCACAAATATATCATAACATATCAATTAAATTTTATTTTAACAACAATTTTTTTTAATAATATGATAGTGGTCTATTGTAAACATTTAGATACCGAACACAAGCATTTTTAGCATAGTTAACTAAGTTTTATAGATTTTTAATCAAAAGGCTGCAAATTGCTCAAAAATTGCTTGCCATTTTGGGGGAAAACAACCGCCAGATCCAGAGTTAACTTTTCTTTGTAGCCTATTTTCATTCAACCATTAGACTAACTACATACTAAAATACATACATTACATCTATTTATATTTGGTGGCTCAATGGCTAAGGTTTCGAATTACGGAGGGCAAGGTCCAAGGTTCGAACCCCCACTGAGCCAACAGTTAGTACTTCACACGTTGAATAAAGTTCACACACAGGCTTGCAATTCCATTTGAAATGGCAAGTAGTTAAAAAAAAAAAAATACACAAAAACATTCAAATTCAAAAATATTTATAGTTTAGTCAATTCAGAAATATTCATTAATTGATGCACGTTATTGTTAGATTATTCAAGAATCAAATTCATAAAAGTACTACGAGCTCTAAATGGTAAAAGTAAATTAAATAAGATTGCAACCTTCAGACAGGCCTAGCCTTTGAGGTGCATATTTTTTATTTTTCCAAAAAAAAAAAAAAAAAAAAATGAGATTATGAGACGGTTGATTTCTTCTCTCGTATTTCCAGTTAGTCCTATATGAATTGATAATTGGATTAGAGTATGAAGAGTGAAGAAGAACATTGCAATATTTATATAACATAAGTTATTATTAATAAGCCTTAAAAATAAATTAGTTA